>JARDUL010053820.1:0-12215 GCA_030265205.1 Dirona pellucida | reverse complement strand
CCCCCCCCCCCCCCCCCCCCCCCCCCCCCCCCCCCCCCCCCCCCCCCCCCCCCCCCCCCCAGTCAATAAAAATAAGTTGCCATCTCACAATAACTTTTGAGGATGATGAAGTTGTCCTTTTGAATATTTTTGAATAATTTAATTGCCGTGAAGGGAGTCTGATCGCATGTTTATTCATTCTCTGTAAAACTATTTTCAATGGTAGATTTCTTGTTCTCAGGCGGCAGCGTCGGGGTCAAGTCAGAAGACAACAACAACAAACGAATCAAGCTGGAGAAGAAACATGACAGTGAGTTATTGCACAATCACCCTCTCCTTTTCTTCTTCTTCCTTCTCCTCCTATTCCTCTTCCTCCTCCTCATATTCCTCTTCCTCCTCATTTTCCTCCTCCTCCTGTTCCTCTTCCTCCTCATATTCCTCCTCCTCCTCTTACTTTTCCTCCTCCTCCTCCTATTACTCTTCCTCTTCCTCCTCCTCATATTCCTCCTCCTCCTTCTATTACTTTTTTTCCTCCTCCTCCTCCTATTCCTCTTCCTCCTCCTATTCCTCTTCCTCCTCCTCGTCTTCCTCCTCCTATTACTTTTCCTCCTCCTCCTCTACGCGTCCTCCTCCTCCTTCTATTACTTTTCCTCCTCCTTATCATCATCATCATCATCATCATCAATAAAGAAGTGTTGCAAAGGAGGATAAGATCTGCAGAAAAAGGGGAAATGGTATAGCTTCAAATCATGTAAAACAATTCGTTACGGAACAAATAACGTTTTGGGTCTCCCCTTCATCAGCTAACAAACACAGAAACAAACAAAGAAACAAAAAAACACAACATAAAACACAAATGTACTGTCGGTAGCTCTAGTAGTTTCAGAACAGTATGATGATCCCTGGGGCTGGACAACTGAACAAAACTGAAAGTAAGAAATTTGTAGCTTCTGGCAACCCTCAATCATATGTCAAAGGAGGAGAAGAAAATGGTCAAGCTCATTCAACCATGTTATATTATTATTTGATCTGAGCCATTCATTCATGCGTTTAATTTTGCCAGTGATAACCTGTGCATAGCATTAAATTTTGTGCAAACCATTTATAACCTTTTTACCCCCACTGCCCTTTCCCCTATCATCCTCACAATTCTACTTTCCCATAATTCGTCAGCGCAGTCTCTTTCTAACTATCTACCTTACTTCCTGCAGGCGTCAAATGTGAAAACGGCAAGCCGGGCTCGGTAGACAAATCGTCTCCGCAGATGCCCACCACCCCCCAGCTTCCGTCCTCGGGGTGCAACACCCCGTCCACCATCATGGCCAACATGCCGTGCCAGGCGAACCTGGTGACCAGCAGCGAACCCCCCTTCATGCAGCAGCAGAGCCAGATCTTCGTCTTCTCCACCACGCTAGCCAATCAGGCCACGGAGAGCGTCTGCGCCGGCCAGTGCAAGAGCATCATCCAGTACCATATGGACCACCCTAACACCAAGGCATTCCTACAGGTAGGCAGATTTTAACAAATAGATGATAAAGAATTGGATATGTTTTGTTCACAAGGTCACTGCTTTTGTCTTTAGAGTTTAGAGTATATTTTGAATATAGATTGTAATAAATAACCCAAGCGCCAGCGACAATGTAGTGCAGCAGACGTAACATTCTCAGGGTTTTCAAACTTTTTTCTTTCAATGTTTATTGTATGTCTCTTACTGGCGCTATACTAAACATTTCCATACTATTCTTCTTCTATTTACCATCATTGCCCGCTCGGTGTTAATAATTTATTTCATACACCCTTCTTCTGATCCACACAGAAACACCCGTTGAAACCCAGCAACAGCCTGAGGATGGCATGCCCTCAGGCCATGACCGGCGGCCCCAATATGAAGGGCCAGGGCCCCATGTCGGGCATGATGCACATGCAGGGCCACAGCCCTCACGGCTGGAGGCCAGGGACCCCCATGGACGAACAAGCCATGATGGGGCCCGGGGGTGGGCCCATGATGCCAGGAGGGGGCTACCCACCCAACAGTATGGGGCCCCACATGATGGGCGGGGGTTGGGGAGGGCCCGGGCCCCACCCTCACGGCCACCCCATGATGGGCCCAGGAGGGCCTTACATGGGGCCCATGATGGACATGGAAAACCCTGACTTCATGGGGTGCCCTTCAGGGGGAGGCCCTATGAACATCTCTTCCAGCCAAGTCCCAGACGAAAATCTGACTTCGGAACAGAGACAGCACAGATCCAAAGGTGAGTTGTAAGAAGTGGCAGGGGCAGACAGAGAACAAATTCTTTGACGGATAGTGTTGATGGTGTATAGGCCTGTAACATACTTTACTTTTCGGATTCAGCGACCATTGAGCTCTTGCTCCTCGGTCTGATGCCATTGTGATGGTATATATAATATAATATGGCCTTCTCAAAAGTTTTTTCCGGATTTGGCGAAATATGCTGACATCGTTATGTTTGCTGAAATGCGCTCATGTCTCCGCAGGATATGACCAAAAAAGTCACAACATTATGTTTGACACACATATATATATATATATATATATATATATATATATATATATATATGTGTAATATAAGTCTGATGGAATGGGTAACACCTTTGGTGGTGACAAACATTTGAAAATATGATGATAATAATACCTGGTACTAATAATATACAAACATATAGCGCGTCGTCTCGACAATAACTAGCTCTGGGCGCTAATAAACATAGTAGGAAAGTGCCAAAAAACGTCACAGATGTATTACTGAATTAAGTATTTGATAACCTATGCTTGTGGTTTAGAACTGTGTTTGGATCCTGGAGGTGGGCGAGGTCGTTGTTCAATGTAACAGACAAGAGTTGTGAGTGGCCTTCGCGAAAGTTGTTTCCGGATTTGGCGAAATATGCCGACATGGTTATGTTTGCTGGAATGCGCTCATGTTTCCGCAGGATATGACCAAAAAAGTCGCCATCGGCTGTCTAAAATGTCAATTGAGAGGTGTTTCATTGCTTTTTTGATAAACAGATTTTGATTAGAGATGGTGAGATATGCACGATGTTATATGGTAAACTAAAATTGATATTTACATCACAGGCCTAGCCCAGCTGACCAAGATCCACCAGATGTTGATGGGAGGCAACGGGTCATCGCAGGACGGCCGTGGCATGATGGGTCCTGACGGCCGCCCCCACCCCGGCATGTACCCAGGGGGTCACAGGATGACCTCCCAGCAGCAGGCCATGATGTTCCACCAGCAGGGGATGATGCCGCCCCACGGTATGATGTCACCACAGCAGCAACACCAGCACATGATGGCCCAGCAAGGAATGGCCCCGTACGGGCCACGATGCCCTGGCCCTGTACCGCCAGGGATGAATGGGAAAGATCAGGTACAGTACAGATAACAAAAAAAAAAGTAAAGCCCTTTAGAGCCTTGAGGCCCATTATATAGAGACAGTGCTTATCCCGGTTTCCGTAGCGTGAAGCGGACAGTGACAGTTCAATACTTCTACCCTTCTTGATAGGATGCTGGTCTATCGCAGATTACTTCCCTATCTGCAAGCTGGTGGTAGCCATTTTTTACACCTGGGTCGAGTGAGGCAATTGAAGTAAAGTTTTTTTCCCAAGAAAAAACAACGAAGTGACTTGGATAGGATTCGAACCCAGTACAGATATAGATAGGTTTATAGTCTGTATTCTGGTACAGGTGCTGTACAGGCCTACAGACCTTTTATTCACCACTCATTCCCAAGCAGGCCATATGTCATTCAATAATTAAAACGTGTAAAGAGTCTTTCCCAATGACTTATAATCAGTAGCTTCAGCCAGGATTCGAACTCTGGACCTCTTAATCTTGTATCAAGTAGCCTAACCACAACTTTATATGTCGTAATAAAAGAGAGTGGAGAGCGGCCATCAAGAAATGGACACTGTCGTAACCCCTCAGATGACGGAAAAAGACGACGTTAAAGAAAGAAGAAGAAGAAGAAGAATATATGTTTTGATAGTGCATATCACGTCTATAGTTGTAGAAATGGTGTTTGTGTGCGTACACTTTTTATGATTTTTTTCTTTTTCTATGAGATTATTAGAGCTGCATGCAATGAAATTGATGTGTGTTATTATTTCCATTGTCATTGTTATGTATTTAATAGTCAGTGACTTACTGACTTATGGACTTCCACATCCTAGTTCTCCGACTTGGATGCCTCGGTTGCTTCACTGATTCTTTGTGAAAGTTCTTTCCATTGATGTCAATTGATCTAGGTCTTGCTTCGATTTTAACTTGTGATCACTAGTGGTTGAGTTGGGACAGATCTTTACTGATGGCAACAGGCAATGTTCCTTTGTACTTTTTGCCTACTATGTACAACTGTAGTGTCAGTAATATAGTGCTGTAATATTTATATATGTTTTGTTCCTCCCTCCCACCAGTTCCACGCCCAAAGAGAATGGATGCAGATCCAGCAAGACTTTATGATGGAGAAGCAGCACCGGATGCAGCACATGCGGGGTGGTCCAGGCCCCCCTCACATGGAACACGGCCCCCCACCCTCCTATTACTCGTCCATCTCTCAGAAACATGCGGGAATGCCCGGACCCACGTCCCCAACTATGAACGGCATGCAGATGCCGTCGATGCCACCTCAGGGACACATGGCGCCGGGAATGGAACACGAGGCCATGGGCATGTACGGCCCGCCACACATGGGGATGGACCCCATGGTACCCGGAATGCAGGGCTACCCTCCGCACGGCATGCCACCTCAGGGACCCATGGACCCCGGGTTCGATCCCACCATGCCCGGAGCCATGGCTCCCGGTATTAGCCCGGGGGCTCCTCGACACGCCGGCCCAATGGGGCCCCACGGTCATCACCATCCTCACATGATGGGCCCCGGTATGGCCACGTCTCCGTCGCAAGTAACGCTTCACCGGGCGGGTAACCCAGAACAGTTCAATCCGGAAACTATGGGAGGAGTGATCCCCCCTGTCGTTCCCACCAGCTCCACGAACAGCAACAGCAGCGGTAACAAGCCACCCCCCAGCTACGCCCAGGCTCAAAAACGAAAACGCGGCGACGAACTGGACGACTACAGCAAAGGAAACCTTCAGCACACGCCATCGCCCACCAAAATCCACTACCACCTCAACCAGTTCGAAGGACAGGAGCTGACCATAACCAAACAACTTAACGCGGCATTCGTAGCGGGCAGCGGCGGGGACGAGTCGATGTGTCCAACGGATAATTCTGTCCCTCCGCCTTCCGGTCACTTCAACAACAACAGCCATACTAACTCCCCTCTCCACGGACCCCCAGGCCCCAACAAAGGCTGCCACTTGTCCAACCCCAGCCAAAACAACGCCCACATGTCAAGCCCTCCCGTAGCCCCGCCCTCCTCCACAACAGGCCCCTCCCCCATGGGACCTCAGACCCCACACTCTGCTGGTGCTAACATGAGACTTTCCCATTTCGACCCGCCTCCAATGTCCAACGGCGTCAGCAGCGCCCCCCAGACCCCCAACCCCAACCCAAAGGGCTCCTTATCGTCATCTTCCTCGTCATCCTCATCGAATTCAGTCCCGCCATCATCATCGTCATCCGCCGCTGGAGCGGCCATGTCCAATATCACTTCGGCCAGTCTAGCCAATCTGGCCAAAGGGGTGGAGAACTTATCCAACCAGATGCAGCAGAACATGATGCAAGGAGGTCCCTTCCACAGTATACAGATGCAGGGGCAGATGACCGCCGGCGCCGGGGGCAACAATGCAGTGCCGAATCCCACAGGCAATCCAGCAAACAATAATAATAGTAATAATAATAGCAATATCAGTAACAATAATAATAACAATAATCCTATCAACGCCGGCAACAACAACGGTGGTGGTGGTGGTGGTGCTGCCCCTGGTGGCGGCATCCCGAACGCCGGTGCCGTTAGCGTTCCGCCATCGTCGTCGTGTCAGCCACCCGTGTCTCATAATACAAACTCCACCCCGTCCTTGCAGACGGCCACCTCCACCACGACTCCGCCCAGCGTTAACAACACGTACATCGCCACCAACATGTCCATATCCCAGGTCAACATCCCCAACCACCCTGGCCTGAACAGCTACGTCAACATGCAGATGCAGTCCATGACCAGCGATTCCTCATCCACCACCACCGGCCATCCACAGCAACCGGGCGCAATGCCGCCAGGCTCCCAGCCACACCCACTACCTCCCGGTGGCCCGGCCATGAACCAAGCCATGATGGGAGGGGGCGGTGGCGGTGGCCCTCGAGGTCCCGGCCCCGGTCCTATGTCTCATCACCACCACCACATGAGCCAGTCTCAGTCAATGATGGCGTCAGGCCAGGTGGGCCCCGGTATGATGCACGGCCCGATGCCCGGACAGATGATGAACCACCCGGCCGCCGGCCCCCACCCCTCCCACCCCTCCCACATGCATCCCAACCCCAGTATGACCCCCCCAGCCATATCTAAAGGTGCCCAACAGTTCACCAGCCCCCCGATCTCCCACTCACAAATGCCAGGCGGTGGCGGCGTCGGTGCACCACCGCCTCAAGTTCATCCCGGGGTCACTTCCTCTCCGCAATTCCCATCAGGAGCTCCTCAGAGCTCAAACTCCAGTGTTCAAATCCAGCAGAAGGGACACAACACGATCCAATACCTCCCCGCCAACCCGCCTTCCTCCAACGCCATGCCAAACTCGAACAAAACTCGGCCGTCAGAAATCGACTACTCTGGCATGCCCCGGTTCCCGTCTCCGCACCCCGCCATGGACGTCAAAAGCCCCGCCTCCTCCACCTTACAGTACTTCCCCAACAACTCCCCTGGCGGGCCCCCACGACCTCCAATGTCGAGTTCAATGTCCGCCATGGGCCCCGAGTTCGCCAACCAGGCCAACATTGCCATGCAGCAGTCGGCGGCCATGATGAGAAGCCCCAGCCTGTCCGACATACAAGCCATGTCAGGTCCTGGTAGCGCTGGGCCAATGCCCGGCGGACCACCTCACATGCCCCCTACCTCAATGGGCCCTATGGACGGCCGAGGACACCACGGAGGGCCTATGTGTGGACCCAACCCCATTATGCCAGGGCCTGATCCCATGATGGGAATGGGGCCGTCTGGCCACGCCATGCGTCCGGGCCACTCGCCAGGTATGATGCGATCAATGCAGCCCGTCATAGGGTCTGGGAGTTTAGAGTGCGTGTCGCCAATCCCTGGAATGGGAGGGTACATGAACAACGGGCCATCCATCGAACAGGCCCAGGCACAGGCCCAGGCCCACGCTGCCATGATGATGCAGGGAAACCCTTCAATCCCGGATTCCTCCCCCCACCCTCCCGGTGGGCCCACCAATAGCTCCACGCCCCACATGATGCCCCAGGGCTCCAATCCAACATCCTCCATGACTGGAACATCGCCGCATGGATGCCCTCCGATGTCCAACCAACAACACATGCCCTCAATGTCCGTACCCTCGCCACACGGGGCCCTAGGCCCTTCACCTCATGGCCAAATGGTCCCTGGCCCGTCCCCACATAGAACTATGGCCCCAGGTCCTTCTCCTCATGGCCATATGGCCCCGGGCCACTCTCCCCACGGCCCCATGGGTCCTGGACCCTCTCCTCACCCTCACATGGCCCCAGGCCTCTCGCCACACGGCCCCCCTATGGCCCCAGGCCCCTCGCCACATGGCCCCATGGGAGGGATGTCTCCACACCACGGATCCATGGCTGGCGGTGGAATGCCACCCCACGGTCATATGCCCCACATGTCGGGGCCCGCAGGAATGCACGGGCCACACATACCCTCCATGGGTCCGGGAGGTGGCATGCCCAGGCACCCTAGCATGGGGCCCATGGGCATGGGAGGCCCCGCCGGAATGGGAGGGCCCATGGGGCCCGGTGGGTCGGGCCAATACCCCGGCAATATGCAATACCCCCAGTACCAGCCAGACTTCTACCATCCCTCGTCGCGGGGCCCTCCCCACCAAATGATGGGGGGCCCTGGGGGGATGATGGGAGGGCCTCCTGGACAACCTTACGGAATGTTACCTAGTATGCCCGGGCCAAGCTGAGGCTGGAACTCGCGTCGTTTATTCTTGTAAAAACAATTTTAAAAATTATTCAGATCTGAACCAACTCAAGTTGTATTCCATGTAGATAGATTCAAATGTGATGAAAAGAATTCTTTTCAATCCTTTATTCATGATGTGGATGGATGGACGGACACTTTTCTCCCTCGTTTGTTTGATGCTGATGTTGTGGGGTTTTTTTCACGATCCAGCGAGATGTGGAGTACAACAATAATACTATCGCGTGTAGAATTCATGGTCGACTTTATATATATAAAGTGAAATAGTGAAGGATATATTATGTTCTTTGTAAGAGACAACAACAAATGCAAATTTTTCTTCATATATTATTATATCATGATTGTAAATAGCATTACCACGTTGTTCCTGCCTTTTCTCAAGCTATAGTTCTTGTATTTTCTTCTTTTTTTCTTCTTTTTTTTTTCGTTGTTAAGGCGAGGCTTTCTTTTCACTCACATAAACAAAAATTCATGGAAATAAATGTGTGTCAGATGAGGTCAAATGTAGGTTGTCAATTTCAATGCATAGCATTTTGTTGACCATTGACAGTCCCTGTTTTAGCCATGGATAAACTGTTATTAACATAAAAATTATGTGTAAAAATGCCACTGAGAGACCTGATGATCGTGTAAAAGCTTTTGAAAAGGGCCAGTTGGGAACTATCACTATATATCAAAGGTTTTTGCAATGGATCTCTGCTGCACTTCGTTCGACGACTCTCCACTTTGTAGGTGTTCTTTTGTCATGATATATAAACCAATTGCATTGTATTCATTGTTATCCCTCATCCCATATCACCATATCATGATACATTTAGTTTGTAATAAAATATATATATTGAATGGATTGAGTCTTGTCTATTTTGATACGACTTTCGACGAAAACGATGCTCATCAATAGTTTTTGACAGCGATGAAAACTGATTATCGTTATGTAGGTACTTGCGTGAAGCTAGCAATGTGTTATAGTTATAACTGCCACTTTCAAATGAAGGACTGTATGGTACGCTGTCCTGCTATGTAATGTAAAGTCCTTCATTTGAAAACAGCAGTGTGGCTGCGTGCGTGTGTATTTGTGTGAGTGTGATTTTCAAACTGAAATAAGTGAAAGTGAAAAACTTGATTCTTCGTTGTGTACTGTCCTCTTGTTTGAGAACTGTATGTGTAATGTAAC
Organism: Dirona pellucida; assembly: GCA_030265205.1. Lineage (NCBI taxonomy): Eukaryota > Metazoa > Mollusca > Gastropoda > Nudibranchia > Dironidae > Dirona > Dirona pellucida. The sequence goes on along the minus strand of JARDUL010053820.1, from coordinate 2,959 downwards.
CACCATTAACTAACACACTACACTATCTATATATATCATACGTTTTGTCATGTGTGAACAAACCCCCTGGATGCTTTACTTTTTTTCTTTTTTCTTTTTTTTTGTCCAAATATTTTTCTAAGTTGACACAGTGAAGGAAGGACATGTTCCAAAGTGCCATGAATCCAAATTGTCTGTATTGAGATATTCAACAAAATTTGTGAGGCGTAAAGTGAGTTTTTTGTAAGGGCGAAACCGATATTTTGATCTTGTGGTAATAGGGTCTGTTGTAGCATGGTGCTTTGATGATGGTTAAATATGAATATATAAAGACATGCATGAATTAAATGGTAAAGGGGATAACTCACTTTGCCCTTATTATTTGTTCATATTTTTGGTACTTCAAGTTTAATTTTTATAATAATAACTTTAAAACGAAACCACAAACATTGCAAATTATTCTTGCTTGTTTTCTTTTACATCTGAATGAAAGAAATTATCATTTCTATATCTATCTTTAATTTTTTTAAATTCTTTTTTGTGACTAAAGTTTGAAAAATGATTAGGAAGGAGTCTTAGTCACCTTTTTTACAGCAGATTTTCAAATACTGTGGGTTTTTTGTTTTTTTTATCAGTGACCAGCCAGACAGACAGACAGTCAGTCCATCACGACTTTTATTTTTTGTTCATATAGATATATATATTTGAACTTCTTTTTTTCTTTTTTTTTCCTTTTCTTTTTTCATCTTGTTCACAATTTTTAAACTCGACCTGAAGTCCTTCTTTTCCTTGATGAATGAAAAGTTTTTTTCCTCCATCAAGTCGAGCCCTCCACGCTCCAACAAGCAATGGAAATGTCTTCGTAGGTTGAATTCTCCGGTCCTCAGGACAGCTGGTGACTCTCAGAGGTGTTCGGTCTGTCGGTTCTGCAAACATCTGAATCTGAACTTGCATCCCCTGTCCTATAGTAGTTTGACTACCTCTGTATAATATAATAATAGTAATAGGACAAGATTGTGTTAGGAGATTTCCCCCCATCAACTTGACCTTGCTGATCGGGAAGTACTGTGAAAAAAATAAATAATGATGAGATTTCCCTACCTATTCACCATTGGAAAGTTGTTTGTCACGGTACTTTATACTCATAATAGAACGATCTCTGGGAAATGGAAAACCCAAGCAAACGGTCTTCACCCATTAACAGTATAGGTGTTTACCAGTACTAGTGTCGTGCTTTGCGTCCCCTTGATATTTCTAAAAATATATTCACCTCCCCTTGTAAACATACATCATCCTACCTACAACTATTATAATTGTTGAGACTGTGCCATTTGTATCAAATTTATAGAAAACCAACAGCCTTGCAGAATGAAATATTCTTATTATACTTATAAATTCTGGTTTTTTTTATTACAAATAATAGTTTTTATATATTGTTGTTGTTACTATTATTATCATTTTTATTATTAGTATAATTATCATTATTGTTATTATTATTATTACTCTTGTTAGTTTATTATTATTATTATTATTATTATTATTATTATTATTGTTATTATTGTTATTGTTATTATTATTATTATTATTATCATCATCATCATTATCTTCATAATCATTTTTGTTTAGCCTATTATTACTACTACTACTACTACTACTACTACTACTACTACTACTACTACTACTACTACTACTACTGCCCAAATCTCTTTCTTTCATCAGTGAAAATGTAAAAAATATATTCACTATTCATTAATACTACTAAATAATACAATGAAAATGCTTTGTTTTAAGAATATCTTCTTTTCTTTTTTTTGTTGCAAAGAACATGATCATGATAATGATTATAATTTAATGACTGACTTGCTCCTTCTAGAACAAGTAGAATAAGAAACCAAATTCCTAGATACTCGCTCTCTCATTCTATACATGATTGGATTCAGAACTGCTGGTTGTCAGTGTTAGCTAACCACATGTTAAGAATTTAAGGTCTATCTGTCTGTTATTAGATGGCGTTTGTTTGTGTGTTTTATGTGTGTTTGTCATGTATGTGAGTATGTGTGTGTTATATGTGTGTACAGTTAATTGTTTCGGGTATATAGTTGCGTAATGTGATGACAATTTGAAAAATAAATGATGATGATGATGATCAGTCATCTTATTGCCATCTGTACTGACATTACTGACATCGTTCTTTGTATGGTAGTGGTAATGGTTGACACTCATTTTTTTTACATTAAATCATAATCTGAACTAAAAAGGCATTAAAACTATTTATTTTGTTTAGAAAATCTGTTACGACTCGTCATCATTCTACTGCTGCTGCATATTTTTTTCCTCCTCAGTTTTGACTGCTGCTCATCTTGCATTAAATTCTTTACTTATTTTATTTCAAAATATTTTTTCAATGTGTATGTATACATATGGTTTTTTTTCTTTCATAAAATTTTATTTGAATTTCATACTCAAACTCAATCAAGAAGCGCTTTGTTAACATGTTATTTTGAAATGAGCTTTAAATAAAAGTTTTGGTTGGGCTTTTCTGCTCTTGAAAATTGTCAAATTTTTTATGTTGAATTTGTTCTGAAGAAAATTTTTGGTGAAGTAAAGACACTCATTTAGTTACTTTTTTATTTGTTCTCATGATGGCTGATGGTGATGATGATTATAACAACTTCACAATTTGTGTTCTGTAACGCTTGGGTTTTGGGTTGTTTGAAGACATATCTTTCTTACAAATGTTACTAAAGGAAAATGAAGGTTGAGCGGGCATAGAGATGAAAAAACAGTTTGAAAAATTAAATGCCTATTCAATTCCAAACTTTTTAATTAATCCACACAAAGAAAGGTAACTGCCTTTATTATAACTTAATAATAATAATAATAATGAAATTTATTTATATTGGGCCCAATCCCATCACATGATAGCTCTAGGCGCACAACAATATAAAAGCACATATTACATTTTATATAAAAAAGTAAG
>JARDUL010053709.1:0-12216 GCA_030265205.1 Dirona pellucida | reverse complement strand
TCTCTCTCTCTCTCTCTCTCTCTCTCTCTCTCTCTCTCTCTCTCTCTCTCTCTCTCTCTCTCTCTCTCTCTCAAAGATCTGGCCACCTGACCTGCGTGGTGGCTTACATGGATTGCCCCTTTTACATTGACGCTTAGGATTTTGGGCGCAGTTTAATCAGTAAGATGTGTATTTAAACATATAATTTTGACATGAGCTTTAATGGATCTTCGTCATCGTCTTTGCGTTGCAGCTTGGACTGGCATCAATTTTTATTCCATGGATAACAGTAATGCTAAAAAATTATTGTGACACTCAAAACAGCTGAGGGTCATAATTTTGCGAAGAAATTATAATTTCAGTTTTTTCTGCTCTAAAGAGTGGTGCCCATGTAGAAAATCAAATAATGTAGCAATTTTGTACATTTTTATTGATGTTAAAAACTTCTTCTTTTGATCCCAGACTCTGGTAGTCCCATTATCCGCCTGATGAAACCCATCAATCCGAGCTCCAAAAGGTCTAACACTCAACAGCAGCAGCTAAAGGCAGCCGAAGAACTTATCAATGAATTGATGAAGCAAGAGGACGCTTGGCCTTTTCTCAAGCCTGTAGATAAGAAATTGGTAAGTAGGCAAAAATAGTTGATTTGTATTTTTTTGTGTGTGGAGGAAGCAGGAGCATAGTCTGTCTGTGTCCATCGCTCGTCTGGTAATGAGAATACCATTCACTTTGGCTATTAGAAAACAGTTGCAGTTTTGCAGTGTGCATTCTATATAAAGAGAAGTTAAATTTCACAAATTATGTGCTGCACTACTCTTTTGCTCCTATGGCACGATGAATATGGGCTGGACATTTAGTTTACTCTATTGTTTTCACTTGAGGTAAGAGTCAAGCGGTAAAAATCTACATGAGATTAGTTCACTCATGGAAGATTATGTTTGTTTTTACTGTCGTTTAAGAAATATAACAGCTCAAGTTTATTGATTGATGCAATACTAGCATCAGATGAAATATGGACGTGTGGCTCAGTAACATCAACTAGATTTAACCTAGCCTGCCTGTATGCAAATATAGCGAACTGGAAGAATTTTAGTTCAATGTAAAATGCAATGAAAGTAAAGTCTTCTGTAAAGTTAGGAATTGCTCATTGCAGGTGGGAGTAAATATAGTGATTTAAACTAAAGTAAAGTGTAAGAAATCAGGAGAAATATTAAATGTTGATTGGAGAAATTTTATGATACCAGTGGCAGTTATCTGTAAAGGTGAAAACAAATGTTATTGTTACTGTTCACACCTGGCAGTTGTTGCCATTCCTAAATGATGCTGACAACAGTCGACCATTGAACTGACGTGGCTGGCATTCCTGGTGCATAATGAATGGCCGATGATAGCAGAGTACAAAAAGAAAGATAAGAAAGCAATTGTTGATTTCTAAACCTTTGTTGGTCCTGTCAGGTTCCCGACTACTACGATGTCATCAAGCACCCCATGGACTTTGGAACGATCCGTAACAAGATTCATGCTTTTTCCTACAAAAAACCATCTGAAATGCTGGAGGATGTGCGGAGGATATTTACCAACTGTGTAGAATACAACACGAGAAGCAGCCCAGAGTACAAAGCCTATCACAGTCTGTCAAAGTTTTTTGACAAAAGAATTAAAGAGAAATGTCTTGAAGAAGACGCTCACTCTGTAAAATCGAATCATGGACGACTTTCATTATAATCTGTTTTCAAAGCATTTTGTTAGAAATCACATCATCTTGTTGGTTTTGGTTACAATGAGATTTAATATTCCATTATTCTTTTTCACACTCATCTTAATGGCAAAATGTTTTACAAAGTGTTTTTTGTTTTTTTTACAAACTGAAAGAGGACGTGTAAGATTGATTGATATGGGTCAGACAGGCGTGAGAATCCGTCTAAGTAATGGGTACAAAGGATGACAAGCTCTTTTTACTAAGTCAATCACATAACCACGAATGTTGTACGTTATACGTTTTACTAAGGCCTGAAATAGGATTAATATCAACACTGTCATGTATATGTCTCTTAATATTTATTTTCTTGGTGATAAGTGCACACTTCCCTCTGTAAATTCTATCAACATTGCATATTGAATAATAGTCTTTTGACTTTGCATGTACTTTGAAGGCACTCTTTGGATGGGCCAAAACGACCAATAGCATGTTGCAGTGTGCGGTTTTAAGTGGCAAAGACTCTTTTCTTACGCTTTCATGGCCACAGGTTACACAAATTTCTCAGGCAGGCCATAGTTTGCCCAGCCTTGATCTAGAGGGTTGCGGCACTCGGTCAATTTGAATTAACTTTTAAGAAACAAGATTCAATTATTATTCCTTGCCTTGATTTAATGTTAACACAAAATGTTGAAATAAACTCTTTTCACACATCTTCAAGCATTCTGTTCTGGTTTGTCTTTTCATGTTGATATGATGTGTGAAAGATTGGTTTGTGTCATTTCATATTTGGAAAAGAACATCTACTAAAGTAAAGACCATGTAGTGAGCCCACCAAACAGATGTATGTTATGACTTACTCTCATTGTACCTCTGGATAAATATCGGGCCAAAACCAAATCCCTACACTCCACTTATGAGCCAGAGAGTTAAAGGATTCAAGCTCAAGTCCTTATTTTCCATCAAAGTATATTTTTTTTATCCATACATTCGCTTGATTGGTATTGGGTTGGCGTAGAGACGGAACAAAAACAAATATTGTGCTGATTTCTGGGAAGATGAACCGACACTTTCAGTTATCTCAAAGTTATTACAACACAGTCTGTGTAATGACAATCTACAAATAAAAATCATTTGATGATTCCACCCTTGAATGTTTTGTATGAAATGGTCCAGATCCAGTTTCTCCAACTCTGCACATGTATTAGCATCACGCTCACATGGAGATTTTATAGAAAAATTGGACATGGTACCTTCCAGGTTGTCATTCATGTTGGGAATGATGATATCATTTCACCTCCTTGCTCCCTCACTTTATCACTGTCACCAAGATGATGATTATGTACAATTCAATTCTGGTATTGGGTGTTCATGGGAGTTGTTTGTTCCCCCTTTGCCATTCACTACTTTTGTCTTTTCCAAACTTTCTCTGAAATTTTACTGTATCAGAGATACAAAAGAGCATATGTAGTCTTGAAATGATGTAGTCATAGAGGTTAGTCGCTATATTTTCAGATACACAGATACAATCGGGTCCTAATTTTTTACATTCTCTAGGGCAGCAAAAATTTCCACTAAAATTGTCAATCTCCAGTGGCATCTCTTGAGTTGCTTGCATCCCATTTCTTCATGAAGCGTGTCCTCATACTTTGTGAAATATGTTTGATAATGTAATGATTCTTATGAAGTACCTACTACTGACTGACCAGCTGTAAACAAGCATGAATTCTTAACATCTTTACGCAATCAAATTGGATGCATGTGATTTGGTTTCACAATTTTCCATACCGTTACTCAAGTTGTGCTCAGATTTTGAAATTGAATATTTATATGATTAACTGTTTACAACCATGTCTTGATGTACTGTAAATTTACTAAGCTTTGTTATTTGTAATTATTAAGTGGCAACTATTTGTTCTTGCCTGCAATGTTTGCAGTTAATGAATTTGCCAAGTGAGGAGAAAAAGCAACAACAAAATACAATTTGGATACAATTTTGGGACTAAGGAAGAATGCTAGTGATTTTTGTGAAGGATTTAAGAAAATGCTATTTTGATTTAAACCATCATAAGTTGGTTTAGTTCATCCATATATATTAGTGTTATATTGCTTCCATTTTCCAATGTGTTTGTATTTTTTGACATAGTCGTGAACCACTTGTAGGCTGAGTGGGCTATGCACTACGCTCCTTTGCAAACGGGCATGGGTTCGAATCTCGCTTTTGGTCCCACTGCTATCCATGGGCAACATGCTTTACTACGATTGTCTCAGTCAGCCCAGGTGTAGAAATGGGTTCCGGGTCATAGCTGTGAAAGTGATCCTACATAGACCAAGCGTCCTAATCCAAAGAATCCCAAATTTTAATACTACAATTATTGGGATGTGATGAGCACTGAGTCTAAGAGCTGCGTTCTAGGGGCTGCAAGGCTTATAAGATAATACTCTGGAAGTTAACGTAGAGTTGAAAGTGTGTATGGTAAATGAGCTATGTGAATGAGGTTGAGGAGTTGAGTAAAAAAAGCGGCAGATGAATTATTGAAGAATGATTGTAATGTTTGTAAATTGAATTTGTTAACAATAAAAGTTGTACGATTTTCATATTATTGAAACATCTTGTTTTAGTTTGTTTTTTATTGCACTTTGATCTGCATTTGTTTTTTATTCTTTTATATTATGATTGAAGATCTCAGGATTCCTAAAAGGTTTTATTAGCTTTTACTTTTATGCACTTGATCAGTTGGTGAAATGTGAACCTGTATGCAGTGGGAGGAAAGTTGTCTAGACCTAGAGCGTTTTATTACGGTTTGATGGCCCAAGTCATAAATCTCTGCTTTTCAAAATAATTAATGTATTGTAATTGTAGTTGCTGGATAAGCACGCACGTGTCAAAGTTAAAAGCATGCTCAGCCTAATCATGCCTCTGCTGACTGAATTTTATGCTATATAATTCCTATGCATAAAAGCATGGTCAGTGGTCAGTGTGTATAACCACACATTAAATCTGTGTAACGCCACAATCTGTTATCTTCCCATTTGAGTTTAAAACACATTTCAAGCTGAGCAGTGTGCACACAAAAATGATTAGGCAAATGCAGCCCAGATGGTTTATTAATATTAATATTATATATATTTTATGCTATATAATTCCTATGCATAAAAGCATGGTCAGTGGTCAGTGTGTATAACCACACATTAAATCTGTGTAACGCCACAATCTGTTATCTTCCCATTTGAGTTTAAAACACATTTCAAGCTGAGCAGTGTGCACACAAAAATGATTAGGCAAATGCAGCCCAGATGGTTTATTAATATTAATATTGTATATTTGACCACAAGGGAGAGCTTAGTCAATGCTATGTCATGTTCAGCTTGCCCAAGGTTTTGTCTAAATAATTTGGGGGGGACGGGGGGGGGGGGGACAATCATCACTTTGTTTGCTTCACACTACGGCGGAAACTGGGGTAAGCATTGACTCTGTGGGCTAAAAGGCTCTACAAGTACAAGACACACTACAGTGTCTGCAGTGTGTTGATTAGTAATCTTCAAGCCAAAAAAGTACAAGAACTTTCCGTTTACAAGAAAGGTAAGAAAGGTATGGTATTTTCTGTTCCAATCATGCAATTAAAAAAAAGAACAGCAAGATACATTTGTATGTCTTTCAACATTTTAATGTCTCCTAAAACACAATTTATCATTGTGTATTTGGCAATGACACCAACAAGAGGTAAAAATCCGTAATACATATTGTTATTATAATATATATACGAGAGTCTTAATTGCTCTGAGGTAACAGAAAATAACTTAGTGCTTAATACCATACAGGTTTCACATAGCAATCAAAATAATATCTTTAAAAAACAATTCACTCAGACCATTTATATTATAATCAATTTACAAATACTTATAAATAGATACATAAATTATTACAGTTGGATATGTACAATTCAAATGCAAAAATATTTATAGAAAGTTAGGAATATTTCAAGTAGTGTGAGCCCTTTGTAGTTGAATTGAAAGAAGTCTGAGGCCAAATAAATTTTCGAAATGATTCTTCTACTGTACAATTTAAATTTTAAAATATTTTTTTTATTATGTTGTAGTAGTAAGAGTTCAAAATTATTTGTTTCAAAGGTAATTCTTACAACTAATTTGAAAAAAATTGATGTCCCCCCACACTCATAAAACAATGAATTCAATAATGATTGAAATATTCCCCCTATACCTGAGAAGTATAGGTCATTGCACTGGCTTCAGCATTGTTGCCCAACTTTTCAATTAAATGTAAAAAAAAATTGGAACAACAAGCTATAATTGGAAAAGAAAAAAAAAAAAAAGAAAATAAATGAGTATTATCCTTCCTTTGCCATTCAAAATAATAAATACGAATTCTTTTTCCTTATCCATTTTGTCACAAAAGGCGCTCAACACACATCCAAATGAACAATGTGCATTATTCAACAATGAAAAAATGTTTCATTGAAAATACAATATTTCAATGACACGAGGACAAAAGTACTGAACAACTGCTATCGATATACAACAGCATGATCCAAGCATGCTCTCTTCTGTCACAACCATCCGAAAGCACATCATTTAGCTCCCATAATTTAGCTCCCATAAAATGCTAATCACAGCTCGTTAGTTAAAACAAAAGTTACAATTTACATAATCTTCCGATACATTTCTTACATTACGAACATAAACCAGCAGCAGGTGCCAACGCAACTAAAAATACATTTTCTCAGTACAGCCAATGGGTTTCTATCGCCCTGAAAACTAAAGCCTGGGGTCTATCCAAATAGGGAGGAAATGAAAACTAGAAGATAAAGCACCAAAGACCATATGTGACTAAGATACGTTAAGATACATCTCTACTGTCCAAAAATGGCACAAATTTCTTATACTTATATGGTGAGCAACTGTCCACAATACAACCACAATGGATTAATTGGTTACACATACATCAATCGTATTTGCTTACATTTCTATGCTGTGTCATGTGAATGCAAAAAACCCTAATTTTTTATTTTTTTTGCGTAGGTCACAAATACATTACGTTGATTGTTTTCAAACTATTTCAAAGGTATGCAAAGCATAATAGGGTTGATTACACACATACAGTCAATTCTTAAACACATGTCTTCTTCAAGACACAACTGTCTGGTTTGTATACATGTTCTTTTACTCTTTATGACGCAAATCTGCTTTATACTTATGTACATCCACTGGCATTTAAATATACTTTTTAATATAAATATATTAATATAAATCCAATCTTTAAAAAAACCTAATCCCATGGTAAAACAACTTCAAAGTCACAACTAGAAATGTTTAGGGATTTGGAGGTTGGGTGAAATCAACCTTATCTGGCTGAGCGTGGTTTCTGGCCTTAAAATCTTTAGTTTTGAAATTTTAATATGGCTCAGGGCTTTTCTTTCTTTTTCTTCTTTTTTTTTTTTAAATTTTCAAAAAAAAAACATTTCCAGCCCAGATTTTCAAATTGTCTGCAAGTGGAAGAGCTATTTTAATCTATGCATTGGCAATAATTCGTATCTTGACTGAAGCGTAAAATCAACATGCTCTCAAAGCCATCTACTTTTTATTGCTCTTGGATTTAGGACTCTCAGATCTAGACTTTCCATGCTTTGTCTTCGGACTCTGTTCAACTCCTTTCCCGGATTTTGACTTGGAGGCTTCCTGGTTAAACCCATTGCTGGCGCTAGAAGTAGAAGCACTTTGGTTATTATTATTGCTGTTGTTGTTATTATTATTATTATTATTACCACCGCTAACACCACCCCCACCGCTGCCCTTTCGACCATGTTTAGATTTGGGACTGGGAGGTGGGGAGGTGAAAGACGTGTTTGGGCTGGTGGGCTGAGAGCTTTTGGAAGTCGAGGATCGACGCGATTTCATGGACAATCGTCTGGCAGTTCTTTGGAGCATCGTTTGTGTGCTGGGTGCTTGGATCTCCAGAAGGGCCGAATCACTCGCTGGAGAGGGAAAAAAAATAGAAGAAAAATACTTATGAAATCTTCATGACATGCTCAATTAAATCCTGCAATTTGGATAGGAAAGAAAATTCAAAGGCAAATATTGATGCTATTCCTGATTGGATAGTTTTACTCAAAATTCACAACATCTTACAAGGTGCTTCAATTTATACAGCACAATTCAAATATCAAACAACTACAGTAAAATCTGCTTGCGACGGCCTCAGGCTTTTCTATCAAATGACACTCTTTACATCAGGCCTCACCCCTTCAGTCTCATTTCATTTTATGTCTACACTAAGGATCAGACCAAAGTTGCTTACTTCAAAGTTCATTTACAAGGATTACAATCTATCAATTCAAAACTGCTTCTTTAAAACTGCACAGTTCTACTAAGCCTCACTCTTCACACTCTAAAACGAAAGGCAAGCAGCGAAAATATTTAATTTTAATGAGCACAAGCATTGGTTTAAATGCGATAAATGATTAGTAAATCAAATTGAAGTGTTAGATCATTATGCATAATACTTAAACAGATTTTATTTAAGGAAAGAATAGAGTATTTATTACACTATATTAGATAGAGAGAATTATTCCATCATTGAGATGAAATAAAAGCAAATGTCATTTGAATGCTCAAATCAAACAAACCAAAAAAAGACAAACTAAATACACATACTACAACAAAAATAATAATAATAATAATAATAATAATAATAATAATAATAATAATAATAACAATAATAATAATGATGATGATAATAATAATAATAACAATAACAATGAAAAAAAAAATAATAATAATAAAAATAGGCACAAGGCATGACACTAAAGAGTGAGGTATGATTGAGAACATTCCCTTAAAGAACATTATCAAAAGAACACAGTAATGAAAAGCAATATTTTGATTTAAATGCATATCACTTTCTAAAATAGGACAGGATGTATTAGTTATGACACAGCTAATGCAGTGGCAAAAATGAACGCAGAGAAATGAAGGCAATGAAATACTACAGATAGATCTGGAAAAAAAAAATTAAAAAAATAAAATATTTATGATATAATGTGCTAACAAATGTTATTGCACACAGGTTATCTAAAAATATGTATGAGACAAGCAAAAAAAAGGATCACACATAGCAAAAACAAAAAAAAACATCTTGTTTTGCCATAGTTTTGACTAACCCATCAATACTACTTACCTCATAAACTTCAATGATCTATTCTGAAGGTCCACGAAAGCATTAACAAAAATGAAAAGTTTACAGTTTTGTTTTTCAAATGTTTCACAAATAAACAATAGGCTTGAAGATAAAGAGAGTTTTATACATTGTTAGTGAAGCCAAAAATATTTTTTTTTTGGAAGTGAGAAGGTTTGTGTATAAATACGTAAGTAATAATATCATATCTTTAATATTATTCAAATATCATTTGGTTAGCGTAGGAGATTATTATCCTTTGTTTTGAATATCATAAATCATGCATTGCAGCAATTCTTTCCGGACACAGACATTCAACAAGGTGGTGTCAAAAGCCATAAGAATATGAATTTTTTAACAACTTTATGTGTCTTATTGAAAAAAAATGTAAGGAAACAAAGGATGGTCACAAACTTAATTCAATCCTTTCCTTATAAATAAAAAATGTGTCCAACATGTCGCACACTCTCCTCTTGGTCATGAGTATGTGTGGTTGGTTTAATATGTTTAAAGTTTTTGGTTCTCAACGTAACCAAAATGACAAAGTGCTTGCATGGATAATAAAGGTTATATAATATTATGTCTTAGCTAAAAGATTTTCAGTCAAATATTGTCAATAAGGATCTCTTCTCTATGCGGCCACAACAGGTACCAACTGCTGACAGTCATTCATATAATAAATAACGTCATAAATATCTCCCTCCAATATTAATTGAATACACCTTCCCGAGGTCAAAACATCAAAATAGAGGGTGACTGAAAATTTATTTCACAGCTTCTAAACTTTAAAGTTTTTGGTTCTCAACGTAACCAAAATGACAAAGTGCTTGCATGGATAATAAAGGTTATATAATATTATGTCTTAGCTAAAAGATTTTCAGTCAAATATTGTCAATAAGGATCTCTTCTCTATGCGGCCACAACAGGTACCAACTGCTGACAGTCATTCATATAATAAATAACGTCATAAATATCTCCCTCCAATATTAATTGAATACACCTTCCCGAGGTCAAAACATCAAAATAGAGGGTGACTGAAAATTTATTTCACAGCTTCTAAACTCAGAATGAAAATTTCTTTGATAACTTCTAATCTCAGAATGAAAATTTCTTTGACAGCTTCTATTTCAGAATGAAAATTTCTTTGACAGCTTCTATTTCAGAATGAAAATTTCTTTGACAGCTTCTATTTCAGAATGAAAATTTCTTTGACAGCTTCGATTTCAGAATGAAATTTTTTTTGACAGCTTCTATTTCAGAATGAAAATTTCTTTGACAGCTTCTATTTCAGAAAGACTATTAATAATTAAGCACTGTATCATTTTATCCACGACAATCCATTCAATAACAGTGTTGTGATTCTTGCCTTTAATAAATCATCAGTTATTATAGAGGTCATGATGCACTGTTGAGTGGGAAAAATGGACTCTTCATTCGACTGTCACTGGCCCCCAAGTCTCAAACACTGTCAACATTTCCCTTACAAGTAAAATTAGTGGTTTCTCTGGCTCCGCTCACTTCCATAACCTTATTTGACTATAATAATAATAATAATGCGTCATTTATATAGCGCAAAAATCCATCAAAGATGCTCGTATGCGCATTGCTCAAAACATTTCTCATAACACAGAGAACATTAAATCGGTAACAGGTGCTAACAGATATGTATGGCTAAGTTTCCATGGTTCATTTTTGGTGTTGATCTTTGGTCAATAGTTCAAAAAATTTGTGTGGACTTGTGTGTCTGATTTGTTTTCAGTGAACCATTCATCATCACAACCTGCCTTGCTGTTGTTTATCATGGTATTGTATGTATCAGGGGCAATCACTCAAAAAAAGGTGTGAGTTGTGGAACAAACCTCCTGTATTCCACAATTGAGGTTTACAGTACTTGCCAGAGGCATAGGCCTTCCTTTCAAAACCACCAGAAAGTAACTAGATTAACATCAGGCATGGTCATGTCACATACTCATTGAGACCCTCTGTTAGTAGTGTCTATCGTTAGTTGGAAGTTATTGTGAAGTATTTTCGGGCTGTGTTTCCTTTCAAGTGCTTAATGAGATTAATAATAAGCTTAAGTAATAACCCAAAAACCAATTTGATTGAATGTGAGCTTATTTCTCTAAAATATGTCTGCTTTTTACCTTTCATTTTCTTCAATCTTAAAAACCAGATAAAAGGCTCTATCATAAACTTAATATTTATGCAAGATCTTTCATGTGTATCCATCAACATCCAAACTTCTCACAAGCCTCCTGTGATACAACCTTTTGCTGTGTCATTACATACTTATAAAATTACTTGCTTGCTTTTACAATAATATTCCTCTTGACCCGATGCAGTGCTCATGCTAGGATATTTGACATAAAATGAGTTTTTCAAAGTGCAGAAGACTATAACATACTCTCCCAATCTTCATCAAACTTTCCAAACCAAATGTTTTTAAAAGTGCAGACTATATATTTTCTATACATTATTCTCCCAATTCAATAAACTTTCCACACCAAATTAAAATCTGTTATGTTGATCTCGGCATGTATTCAGTCATAAACAAATATTGTACATTATGTAACTTGGGTATATCAGTCAGTTCCAAGTAATGGTTTGGTTGATATGAGATATTTTCAACATGCATCGTCACTCAAATTATGAGGTCAACCATCAATTTTGTATAATATAGTATTAGAGTACTATATCAGTGTCAGTACGTTAGCATGATACGCATAGAGGTAAAACAACTGGCTGAAAAGATTTCTAGCATTATTTACCAATCAATAGTTGCAATGTTTCAATAGATATTACTCAATAGAAAAACAAGTTTTAGTCTACAGGTGCATCCTTTTTTCTTCTTTAAAAAAAACAAGCAATTTCTTTCTTTTTAATAATTTTTTAGTTAGGATACCTGAACAAATGTAAGATTTTAAGATTCATTGCCATTTTTTGTGAGAAATAAAACATGATTGATTATAAAGATTAATTTGAATATATGAACAGTTAGAAGGATTATGAATCTTGTCTTTTTTTCCATTTTTGTTCTTGTTTTTATCTTATTTTGTAAGTCAAGGATATTATTGTTGTTGTGAGTAGCGAAAAATAATAGTGTTGTCAGCAAACGTGTTATAGCGGACATTACCCTGCAGGCTGGACATGATTAACATACCAACAGTGGGCAACGCAGATTTTCCTGTCGTTGAAAACAAAGGCACTCATTATGACAAGAATGCTTCAAGCTACATATTTCAATAAAACATATAATACACAAATTAAAAGCAATGAGGCAACAGTTGTAACAAATAATAGAAAAAAAGGTTTAAAAATAAATAAATATATATATATATAATATTATATT
>JARDUL010053598.1:0-12226 GCA_030265205.1 Dirona pellucida | reverse complement strand
GAGAGAGAGAGAGAGAGAGAGAGAGAGAGAGAGAGAGAGAGAGAGAGAGAGAGAGGAGGAAGGGGGATCGCCACTGCTTGCTCAATTTGAATTCGCCAAAATGCATGAATTTTTGTCCCAGAAGACAGCTAATTTTGGCACAGACTATTGATTGAACACCCCTCAGTACTTTGATTGCACTAGTCAACAACAAACAAGATGGGACTCTATAAAATCGATCTCTCTCGCAAACATATAAGTAAAGCAAATTTGTATACATAAAACAAAAACATGTACTCAAACACAACATCTAGCATAGCACCTAAAATAGTCTATAGTAAAATTGGAAATCAGACAAGAAAATACAACAAACAATAAAAACTTCTACAAAACACATGTCAATAGAAAAAACCCTTGCTACTGTCACTGTTCGTTGTCAGTACGTTCCCACCCACCCTGGCCTGCCAACAAAAACGCTAGATATTGCTGAGGGCTTTTTCGTTGCCATGTCATGCAAATAACAAATCAAAGAATAAACCAATCAATACCTTGTAAGAAAAATAATAATCTGAATTACCGTAACGAACTTTGATTGAAACCGAGAAGAAAAACCAAAATCACATCATTATAAAATAAAATAGTGTTCGATTTTCTCTTGTATAAAAATATCAACAATCTCTAGACGTGGAGGCATGGAGAAATTCAAAACTATAATTGATCAAAACAGATGAAAGAAAATGAGTCAGACAAAAATAAAACTGCCTTATATATCTCAATCACTTAATCCATAACTAATCATCTAGCACAACAATCGTAAACGAAAACAATAATTATTTTCTTGCTCAAAATTTTGTCATAAAATTATATGTAATCAGGTAATTAAAATTTGAATAAGAACAGAACTAATATCTTATAATTGTTGACTTTACAATATATTTCCTGCTTTAAGAAAATCGACTTACAGAGTTTTCAATTCCTCTATTCGAACCTGACATTGTTGACATTCTTGCTTCGTGGTCCGAATTTCACGCTCAATTACTCTTTGTTGATTCTATATGGGGGGATAGCATGAATATAAATTTGTGTTTACATCAAGAGAGAAATAAATTTGTTTCAACAATATAAAGAGAAATAAATTTGTTTCAACAATATAAAGAGAAATAAATTCCTTTCAACAATATTTTTAAAAAATCTTCACTTATCATCCATTTGAACCCATTTATCTCCGATCTCGTCTACATAGAATAGTGTCTAATGCCAAATTTCTTAACGGCTATCACAAAAACAACCCATTTCAGCATATGGGTAATATATATCAAAGCATGTTTCAATATCTTTTCAGTGCATCACTCATGTATCATCTTATGGACCCAATACAATAAATTTCCCTGTTACCTATTCTTAAAATGCCAGTGCACGCTTTACACATTTTCGTCCATCTAAAATGAACAGTAAAGCCGTAATCTGACAATGATTGATAAATTTTAAATGATTTGCTCCAGAAGCAAAGACATCTATGTCACCTGCACAGGCTCCCTACTCTTTTAAACTGCATCTATCACTATCAAGGAGGTGAGGTGGCCTGGTGGTTAGGACAGCAGACTCTCATGGCGAAGGTCGTGAGTTCAAATCCTATCCCAGTCACTTCGTTGTTTTTCTTGGGCAAGAAACTTTACTCCAATTACCTCACTTGATCCAGGTGTAAAAATGGGTACCATCTTACAGCTGGGGAAGTAATCTGCGATAGACCAGCATCCTATCCAGAAGGGGGATATATTGTCACTCTGTCTGCTTCACGCTACAGAAACCGGGATAAGGATCAGCTTTATGAGCCTCAGGCTCGGAAGGACTACTTTTTTTTATATCACTAAATCAGCATCATCAAAATAAAGTCTATCTTTTTACCATGAAACAAAGCAGTCATCTTCCTAATTATACTTCTAAAAAGTAGAGATCATTCTAAATAAATTTGAAACACTACTCAACAAGTGTCTTTGGGCATTACAAAGATTTAAAGAAACTTGTTACTTTTCTTACCATAAGAGGAGTGAGAGTTTCCTTTGCTGTAATCAGAGCTCTTTTTCTTTCCTCAAGCCTGGGCTGTAGATTTCTGACTTCGTCACCACAATGAATCAGTCTCTGTTCCACTTCCTTGTGTTTCTCTTCACACTCGCTTCGGTGATCCTGTGACAAGATAATAACAACAGCCAAACAAATGAGAGATCTTTTTAATGTCAGACTGACTTTCCAGCCTGAGTGGTTGAGTAAGAAAAAAAGAATACGGCACACTTGGAATGCCAATGGTGGTCCTGGGTTCAAATCATAAGCTGATAGGTTCTCTGGACTTTTCAAGATTTAAAGGCCCCATCCCGCAAGCTATACTGCAGATGGACTTAAACTAGGTTTTTGCCACTGTCCATATGACCTTACTGTGTTCTAAAGGGCATTTAAACTAAAAATCAAAGACACTTAAAAAGTTACTGTATTTTAGCTCTGCGATTAAAAAAAAACCATTTGATTACAAAACATTTTTTGAGACATTAATTTGAATGGGAAAAAAAACTTGCGTCCAATGAAGAAAAATCTGAAAATAGCCCACAGTAGTACAAAATCTTTTATATATCACAGAATATATCTGAATGGATGGCTGGTCTACAAGATATCATAGATTACATCTGAATGGATGGCCTACAAGATATCACAGATTACATCTGAATGGATGGCTGGTCTACAAGATATCACAGATTACATCTGAATGGATGGCTGGTCTACAAGATATCATAGATTTCATCTGAATGGATGGCCTACAAGATATCACAGATTACATCTGAATGGATGGCCTACAAGATATCACAGATTACATCTGAATGGATGGCTGGTCTACAAGATATCACAGATTACATCTGAGTGGCTGGCTGGTCTACAAGATATCACAGATTACATCTGAATGGATGGCTGGTCTACAAGATATCACAGATTACATCTGAGTGGCTGGCTGGTCTACAAGATATCACAGATTACATCTGAATGGATGGCCTACAAGATATCATAGATTACATCTGAATGGATGGCTGGTCTACAAGATATCACAGATTACATCTGAATGGATGGCCTACAAGATATCACAGATTACATCTGAGTGGCTGGCTGGTCTACAAGATATCACAGATTACATCTGAATGGATGGCTGGTCTACAAGATATCACAGATTACATCTGAATGGATGGCTGGTCTATACGATTGCTGCATTATTTCAAACATGAAGGCCCAGTGAGCCAGTGACAAATCGACAAACGTCATACACAGTTTCACAATTTTTTTCTAAAGTTGGAGCTTGACAGCCATTTAAGAAAGAAAATAAAAAAATTAACAGATATCATCACTATTCCTTACCTCAGCTTGTTTGACTTTTTCATCAAATTTATACATGGCATCTTTTTCCGCTTGGACCGACTTTTCCAGTGGTTTTAACCCCTTATATAAAAAAGATAACAAATAACTAGAGTAAATATAATGAAAATATGTAAAACCGTATATATATATCAAACAAATTAAGATCATGCATCCATTCACCAATTAAAACCATTTCATAACAAACACTATTTACAGATCAGTCTTGATTTCATCTTCTATGGTACTTTATAGTGTCAGGTTCAATTACTATGCACAGATTTTCTACACGAGATTATAAATCCTTTTCTCTGCATCAACTTAATTCCTCCTGTCTATATTTCCTTATATTACTGCCCTCCATGTCTTTATTTCAAAATATTATCAGCAGGTATATACAAACATTCCAACCAGACAAAAATCATTCACTTCAATTCCAGCGTGTTACTCACCCTTTCCTTCTCTGCAACCAGCGCCCACGCCATCTCGTGTTTCAAGTGTTTCACTTTAGCCTTCAGATCAGAAATCGCCGTCATATTTTTAAATTTGTTTTCCCAAACTTTGACTTCAGTTTTCATCTTTGGAATTGTCTATGAGAATAAAAATTGAAACACAAAAATGAACCACTTCCTACATTTCAGACACCAAATTGCAAGTATCAAACAGTTTCCAGGACAAATTACCTGCTATCAATTGTCACCAGTCTCATCTTGCACTGATATTCGACACGCAAAATAATTTTGATATGTTTGATAATAATCCTCATACTTTCTTTCTTTATCAATTTCTTTTCTACCTTTCGGTGTAAGGTTAAGTGCAAACAAACTTTCGCCATTAATCTTTATTCCCATACTCATAAATGTAAATAATGAATCCTGCTCTTACATCGGCATATCGCGTTTCATTAAAAATTACCATAAATTTTTTTGGGACGCGATGATCTTACAGGGTCTCAAGGTGACGAGTCCTCTTTAGTACTGCACCACAAGAAAGAGCCCAGTTTGACATTGAACAAAGAGCTTCCGAGCAGGATCACTGGGTCAACAACCCATTGCCTTATTCATTGGTAAATCTTAGTTCTCCCATGTTTACTCTTTTCTATTTTTGTACCTTAACATGACTAAACTCAATATGGGATACTCGCTAACAATAATAGCCAATAAATACCTGATCTTTGGATGAGATGATCTGTCTGGTTTGCTCTTTGATTTTCTTTACTTGGTCATACTCTGTATTCATTTGTTCTAACTGCGTCGCTTTCATAAAAAACTGAAAAGAAAAAAACAGAATTTCAAGCTCAGGGAATCATGAGTTGTTAGTTGTTTTTTTTTACAGTAGGGGTTGCATGTAAATGCAAATGTACATTCTCATTTATATAGCACTTATTCAAGATCATCATCATGCTCTATGTGCTTTACATTTGCCTTGGGAAAGCAACAGAACACTCAACACTTAATACGCCACATGCGACCTGTTAGACGCGAATAAATGTTTTTGACAAGGGGAGCCCGGATTTAACGTCTGACGAGGTAAGCAGGGCAAAGTGCCTTGCCTAAGGATACCTGCCCCGGTGAGCCATTACATTTCAACATGTATAAATATTGTCATGACGGTTTTAGATCCCAGGTGGTCACCTGTCTATTCACTAGCCATGATAAACATTGCTTGACGACACCAACCGTTGAGTTGGGTGCACGACTTGGCCACTGGCGCCCCCAACTAGAAGTTAATATAAATGTGTACTTTTATAATGTTGTTGTTGTTGTTGTTGTTTATCGAATCCCCTTTATACCGCAATAAGCAGTGTAGGGACCAGCCATATATCAAGCTTTGAAGGGTGCACATGACAAATGGAAGTTAATCCAAATGTCAATGAGGACTTACACCACTCATCACCTAACACATGGCTAGAAAGACTCTGTATCAGGAATTAAAGACGAGCAGGTGATGAGCCCACTGCACACTTTTAAAATGTAAAATGCATATTGATTATCACCCCACTGCCTTCACCACCCCAACTTAACTCAAACACCTTCTTAATAACAAACAACTTTTAGAAATATATACTCTGTTACTGTCAATGAGTCCTACAGCATACTCATGAACTACTGTCTATAGATACAATGCTACAATATTTAAAGAATTATATCAATGCAAAATAATCAGTAAAGAATCGTTTCTTTCCAACAACCTGTGAACAACAACTGACATAAGTCATTTTTTATATGTTTCCAAATGGTAATTGTTTCATATTACAGTTACACTTACCTTAAACTTATCCCCTGACGTTTTGCCATTAAGAAAATTCCTGCTAGTGTCTTGATTTAAGATGGATACTGGATTATCTACCTGGATATTCATATGGTCCGTAATCCGCATCAGTTCATCTCTTTTAACAGTCACCTTATGGCCTGTAATCAAATGTCACATGATAAGAGGCATTTGGTAATGATTTTAAATGTTCTTTATAATAGAAAAATAAACAAGGAGTAGGCACTGATGATAAAGAGATGGGGATAAAAGGATAGCAACGCAGAGTTAGATATGGAGGGGAAAGGGGGGAGCTGAAGGAAAAAATGCAAAAGAGAGAGAGAGAGAGAGGAAACAGAATAAATGACTGATATGCATCTTCATTTAAGTTGGGACATTAAAGAAAAAAAAATACATACATATGATAATAACCTCCATGTAAGAGCAAGGCCCTGGTCCTCTTTCAAGTAGTGGTGCAAGTGTCTAATATCGAATATAATCGAAAACAATGTCAATAAGTTTTCTTAATACCAGTAAATCGCACAGGTGTGAGTTATGGGCTTAGACACAATGGGTAACCAACAGAGAGTGTATTAAGAGTAACTATGGAAAATTTACAGATTCCTAACCTGAGACACCACAAAGGGTATAAGAACTGCTGCCTTCCATTCTGAATGTCCTACGAACGACTATATGATCTCCATATACTTCAGGCTTATATGCATCCTTTCCTCTGTTGTTCAAAAGCACTTCTACCCAGGCTGTTCTGTAAGAAAAGAACAGACAGCAGATTGTATCAGAATCTAAAATGAAGTTTTGTTATGTGATTTAATGAAGGTTAGCACAAATAGAAAACGTACAAGTATGTGTTAGCCCTATTAGGGAAAACAGATACCACCAGTAAAACCATGTAAAAAAATAATTGCTGGTATTGATGCATTACAAAGACCTTCCTCATACATCATGCAAATACAAAGAAATGTCTAAACCACGGCGACCAACTAGTGAACTTTTAGTTCTCCAGCGTAGCTACCACAAGCACGGGGTAATAAATCGCGATCTGACAGGTGGATGAGTCACCAAGTTGCCTGCGCCGCCGATCTCGGGGTTCGTTTTTATCATACGATTTAAGCGATTTTATTTATTTTCAAACCACTATAGCATCATAGCTATTTCGTTTTATTATCGAAATTTATACTGTTTGCATAGATCACAAAACGGTTATTACAATGATACCAAATATGTACAGATAGGACTAGGGCTCAATGAATAAAACGTTCGTCAATCTAGCCTCAAAGACAACCATCATTAATGTAGACATCGGTTTATTAAAATCAAAGTAATTAAATTATACCAAGATATTTTATGGATAGAAAGAAGAAAGACTGATAAAAATAATGGTGTAAAAATCACCTACCACTACGTTCCCTATCAAGCCCTACATCTGTTTATATCTGACTCGTCTTTACTGTGTGGGCATTGGAAATGGAGTACACGGTCGGGTACTGAATGAAGTTAGCAATTATATCTTCCACTAACATTGTGTTTTCTGTGTCGTCTTTAAAATCATTATTCGGGTAGTGCTGTAATGACTTATCAGCGACATTTGAATTGTTAATACGGTTATTGTAATTATTGTTATTAGACTGTGAAGTGTCACTGCTTACTCTGTCACATTCTTCTGACTTCGTTACAAATTTGGATCCTATATTATAGGAGTCACACTTTGAGCAAGAAGGACGCTCAGCAGATCCTATTGAACTATCATAATATGTCCAAATGTTTTCTGTCCCTTCAATTGAATTTATCATTTTGTTCAATGTTACTTCACTTCCTATTTGTTTTATGTTTCCAAAATGTTTGACACAACTGTTGCAAATAGATGGAGAATTAAAATGTTCAATGTCTTGCTGAACATTGATATGGCACATTATAAGAATATCTTTTTGACGGGGCTGTCTCTCCATTTTGTTTAAACACCTTTTCCCCCACAGTCTGCATAAGTTTTTCAGCTTAGATTTATGATTGTCAAGTGAATGTTCCATGATTGCCTGTCAATAATGTTTAGAGTTTTGACAAGCGTCTAGCTGCAACAACATCTAAATGCACTGTTTATCATAAAATTCAAGATTACCATCTGCAATATGAACAAAAAAAGATACAATTATGTCGGCACTATATATAAAATACAAAATTGAATTTTTCCCCCCAGAAATCGCAGTACACTGATAGGATTATTTCTATTCCTTACTCAAACAGACATATCTTCTATACTATTGCGTAGTCAACTTTGATATTTACACAGCGCGAAGAAACATTTATACTCTTTTAGATAAAATTAAAAAATTTATTTGTTTATGGTGGTATTAAATAGCTATGTTCCTTTAATTCTTTTCAATTTCTGAATTTAAATTTTCGTGATGCAAATTAGTCACTAATAATAAACACTATGTATATTCTATATTATCCAACCGAATTCAATGAAATTTTCACAGAAATAATGTGTACAAATTAAATAGTCCGCGAATGAAAGAAATTAAATAATCTGATGCTTGTGAAGGGTAGAAAACAAATAACAAAACTGGATAAAAACAAGTATTTATACCCGTCATTGCTACCTCCCCTTACGGAATGCACGCACAGGGGTGATTAATTGAGAGTTGACAGTATAATTGTCTGTTTTCTGTCGCCTGCAGGGAAACAAACACCATGCAC
Source organism: Dirona pellucida (assembly GCA_030265205.1). Taxonomy (NCBI): domain Eukaryota; kingdom Metazoa; phylum Mollusca; class Gastropoda; order Nudibranchia; family Dironidae; genus Dirona; species Dirona pellucida. Next base: position 3,892 of record JARDUL010053598.1, on the reverse strand, counting down.
ACGGTAGAGGGATGAACGCGCGACCACATCAAAGGAAAATCTAAAAGTTGGGTTTTGGGCTGAAATTAGTCGCCGTGACACCCAGCACAATATACAACCAGAGCCTATACATTGTACAATATGAAATTGTAAATATAATATATTTAAATTTAAGTCAGCAAATAAATAGTCTCAACAAATATTTTTAAAAGTATGGTTCAACTTAAATAAGCTCAGACAATTGAAGATGTAGTCTATCCCTTTTCATAGCCACAATCGTTCTTGACGTGTTTACACTTATTCAATTCTTCTGCCCCGGCCATATATGCTATGTTATGTACTATGTAAATATCATCCCAATTCTGTTTCTTTCTTTTTTTCTTTTATTGCATTATAACAGTCAAGAGAAGTAGAATAATAAGCAAAGTAAAGTATGGCAATCATAATACGGACACTCTTCAGCATATAAAATAAACCTCAAAATAAACTTATCCAAGATATATTTCAGAAAAAAAAGTTACAGTACATGCTTGTAAATATGAAGACATACCTTTTTCCCAATTTAATAAAGTTTTTGATAGCGTTTCCCCTATTAGTCACCGAGGCTTTCCCACCAAGTCCAACCACAAGAGCGGTGATAACAGCACTTTTCCCACCTGTTAAAATCAGGAGAAAAAAAAAGAAAAGAAACTACATATAACACAAAGATGTGCTTAAAGCCAGCAGTTGTAATCATAAAAGTGTTAACTAGTTGAACCTGAACAACATACCATGGGGTGATGAAGTAACTGAACAGATATAAAGAACACTAGACAAATAGCACAACCTACAATAATAATAAATATCCATCTATGCGTCACTCATGTTTGCTTATTTTTATTTGCCTCCATCTCTGTGTGAGAGATCATGCTTCACATCAAAACAAAGACAAGAAATAGACGTTGGACATGACAAAATTAGCTGTGGAAAATACAAGGCCATGATTTCCCGCTAGTCATGCAGATGCAACAACTGCCTTACTTCAATATATTGCAGTTTGAAACAGAAACTGTCACATTTTCCTCCAAACAGTTCATTTCAAAGTCTTGCATCTAATAACTTATATATGAAATTTCCTGTATTTATATTTTCTTCATGTATTCGAAATGGAAAAAAGATAATATTGGTACAACTTCAATGGTAGATCAAATAACAATAAAAAGAACATTTCTTCAGGCAGCTGTCGTCACTGTATTTCAAGTTCCAAGGATGAGAGGGTGGTGGTTTTCTTTTAATACAAAATTAATTTTCATGTAGTTGATATATAAAGATCATGTAAAAAAACCCAAAAAAACTCATATAAATCAGCCAAGGTTAATGATTCAATTGGACTGAAGTAAAAGTAAAACAAAAAAAAGTTATTTACTGTTCACTTACTTCCATTTCTTCCGATAATGAAATTAACATGACTTCCCAGTGGCACTTCCAAATGGTTATGACACATGAAGTTGTTCATACTGACTCTCATGACAACACCAGGCAAGGCACTAGTGCCTTCAAAAAACTGCAAATCATAACATACATTATTATTATTATATAATATATATCATATATTTTCTTTACCTTCTTTATTCATTCTTCTGCTATTTGACCCACAATGTCAACATGTCGATGAAGTTGCTACACTCAGACTTAGTAAAAATGGGGTTAGAGAAATGAAAGGAAGATGTTTTGGGGGTTTTCAAAAGTATTTTTTAAAAACACTTTGCCAATGAAAACCTTTTTGCGATTTTGAAACTGCTGAGATTCTTTTACTTCCTTGTTACGGTTTATAGAAGATTTATATCAATCTTTTCATATTGATGTGTTTATTACATGCTGGAATAAATAACGGGAATATATTTATAAATCGTATCATATCGACCTGAAGAAGAGCATATACAATTCTGAACAAATAATTGTGCTTTTTTTTATAAGCGTATAACCAGTGTCAGGCATTATCTTTGAAAAAAAACAAAAACTTTTTAAACCTTACCTTGGAATGTGTTGTTCTCTTTGAAACAATCATGCGAGAATCCTAATGAAAAGATACAAAGATAAAAAAAATAAAAATAATAATAATAATATTACATAGCATTTATATAGCGCATAATCATGACCAGGTTATGCTCTATGCGCTTTACAATCATTTACGTAAAAGCAATCACAAATAAGTTTTAGTAAAAATAAAATGTTTCAATCTAGCTTTAAACAAGATTCACATTAGGTGCCTCTCTTATCTCCGTAAAATTTATACATATAAAATCGTGATTTACTCAAACTTTAGACATGTCAGACGATGACCTTAAAATTCTGGAAGGAGTATCTAAAAACTCTTTTAAATAGTTTGGGACTTCATCATTCAAAACACGTGACGACAATTTTATAATTAATTCTTTCTATTACAAGTAACCAATGAAGTTCATATAAAATTGGAACAGAATGAGCTTAACTCTTTTGTCTTGTTACCAATTTTGCAGCACTGTTCTGAAATAGGTCCAGCAGCATGAAAACATTGAATTTGAATGTCTCTATCTATATATATTTCATTATCATCATAAGACTAAAACTCATTTGATAAAGTCGGAACATTTCCCCTCTACTTTCATAACATTCTTTATTATGTTGCGTGACTTCCTCATGATTTTTGACACACCTTGAGTTGGCGACGGATAATTTTATTATAATATATTATATATATATATATATATATATATATATATATATATATATATATATTCATAATGCAACGCCATTCACTTTCACATTCTACCAATAATACATTTTTCAATATATAATAATCATTTATACATAATATTTTATATTATATAGCATGATTGGCAGGTCTGCATCATTATATATTTAACATTGTATCACATCACACTCAACTACTGTACTGTAAAAGTTTACTACCTACATCTGGAAAGACTGCTTTTATTAAGATTCATACAAGAAGACAACCTGAAGGGAAAAGTGTATCCTCCCTTTTATGTAAACTACAACAAACGTTTAGGCTAAAGATTAAATTTCTATTCTACAATCGTGTAATGGCAGAGGCTGGAGAGAATGGTCCTAATCCTAACCACAAAAATAATTTTTTTTTAAAAAGAAGTAAAATGGCCTTTGAGGACTTTAAAAAATGCAGATTGAGGTCATGAGAAAAATAAAGGGGAACAGACACTGATTTCAAAGGTTTAGTAAGTAAAAGGCTGAAAACTAGTTTAAAAAAAATAGAATGGTGGGGTTGCCATGGCCAGCGAGGGCATGAGATACAGTAGTTGCAGACACTTTGACTTTGACTTGTTTATCTACCTTTTTATATATATGGCACTGCATACTTTTCTAATATTTTGGTGCCATTATTAGAGATGCAGAAAGGATGAAAATAATCATTTGAAAGAGGAGTGGAAGTAATATTATTCTGTGTGTGTGTATCTGTTGAGTTTATATATATTATGATGATAGTGCTATTTTTGCTAAGCTAATTATATATTTGGAAGCCTGGTTGGTTACAGTCTTGTTGTGTTGTTTGAATTGTCTGTGCACTGAAGAGACAATGTTTTATTACGGCAGGTAGTACAAGAGCAGTTTTTAGTAATAAACATGTAAACATCTCGTTAAAACATCTGCCGGTCTAAACTGTCATCAAGTTCAAGCTAAAATTAGTTTCTCTCTCTAGCTGCTGCACTGCAGAGATGCTACTGTAGTGAAATTGTACACAAACCAAAATTGGGCCTGGGGTCTCCCAAAACATTGTTGGACTGCTGTAAAGTAGATATGTGCAGACTAGCTAGTACTACAACAGCCACAACACTCACACTGTAGCCCTCCCGCGTTCATCACCTGCCGGCGTTGACTTTCCAGCAGTATAATGAACTAGTAACCAGGTCCCCAG
>JARDUL010053377.1:0-12229 GCA_030265205.1 Dirona pellucida | reverse complement strand
ATAATAATAATAATAATAATAATAATAATAATAATAATAATAATAATAATAACAATATTAATAATAATAATAATAATGATAATAATGATGACGACGACGACGACGATGATGATGATATATATATATACACACACACAACCAAACACACACACACATACACACACACACACACACACACACACACACACACACACACGCATACATTAGCTCAATCAAAACCTTTCTATTTTGGCTCTGAAATTATCGGTCACTATCACTGAAACTGGTTTTTTCAATACTAACATATTACTGGGCCTACAGAATTATTTCCCAAAAATATTTAGTCAAATCTAGACCAATGGCATGATGCATCTATTAATATCACTAACACACAAAAAAGATCAAACGTTACGAAATTGCCAAAAGTGGGAATAGTTATACACGGTACTTACACTGCACATCCATAGTAAAGACTGATGTCTGGTCGTAACATCCAGTGATGTGGTTAGCTTGACAATGACACTGTTCCTGATTCCATCCCTCGTCCAAACCCAAGGACAACGAAGACTCAATTCCTTCGGACTCATTCCTTTCATTTCCACAAGTCAACACGACTTTGTTGACCTGGGGGTAACCATTTTCCACTAAACACTTGACTGCAACATGATTACCGGCCTTGAGAGTTTGCATGCCACCACTTACAATCGAGGGACCATTGTTTATAGAAATAGCTGGTGCATTAGAAGGTGGCTCTGTGGAAAAAAATGGAAGTAGACAATATTAATGAAAGAAACCAAGATAAAAAGAACAAAAAATAAAAAACAAAACCGCCTATATGTTCAGTTCCTGGCAGAGCTGTGTCAGAACTGTATGGTCTGGTATCCCCCATAGTCTGTTATCCATGATTCTCTACGTGCAACGTGTCATGACACCGGTTGACTTGCTGTGGGGTGAGAAGTGAAATGGGTGGGATAAGGTCTCCACAACGGTGGCTGTTAGGTAGTCAATATCCGTGGTTTTCCACCAGTTATGTTCAGAGTTTGACGCTGGGTGGGTCATAGAAAGACATGGTATCAATGACTTCATCCTCAAAAACTTCATTCTTTTCCAAATCTCCAACCCTGCCCTAACAACATACTCACCCCCCCCCCCCCCTTTTAGATGATATGATATGATTCATCTAATGTATAATTTGAGCAATTTACCAGTTACAATTCGCCCTCAGTTCAATTTGACATACGATTAAAAGACAGGTCCAGACCTCTGTTCGTCGACTGGTGGAGGCACGGTTAGGACATACAACTCAAGACTTAAGTTTGTCATGTGTGAATAGAGCATTTACATTTTTCATTTTTGTCCTGTTTTCGCTTAGGATATAGATAAGTGGTTGCAATTTCTTATGTGCCAAAATTGTGTTTTGACACAATTTGACTCGAACACCTTTAATGTCTTATAATACAAAAAATGAGTCTTACAAATATATTTCAAAACAGAGATATACAAAGATGTTTAAGTCAGTTTTAAATTAAAATTCATAGAAACGATTTCATTACATTGATATCTATTTTGGGTTACAAACAAATATAGACAAAGACAGAATGATTGTATCATAAACAAAAGAAGTCAGAGAAATTAGTTTTGACATTTTAATAGGGATAGACAAAGACATGAATTGGGAGCCACTCTAAGGATTATCAATTTCTGCTACGTGGTTTTAGTTTTACTTGATGAAAGTTCAAAACAACACCATGCAATTATCATCACAGACAAACATAAATGAATGGTTAATTTCACTACAGAGATCACGAAAATGGCCGAAGCTGCAAAATCCGATGTATATCTTAGCGGAAGCTCAAAATGTGAAACATTAAATGTGAGGAAACATCAAGGCGAATAACACTGACAACGTTTGACAATTTTGACACCATCAGCACGATTAATTCCCTTTATTAACGGCGCCGGCGATACTGATCATACCCCATTGCCGTTTGTTGAGTTTGTTTTCCATTCGATAGTCACAGTCCACTAACAGCGATGTGAATCTTTAATCAATGAACGTATTTGGTGTCCCAAGGGTCCACTAACAGCAATGCGAATCTTTAAACAATGAACGTATTTGGTGTCCCAAGGGTCCACTAACAGCGATGTGAATCTTTAATCAATGAACGTATTTGGTGTCCCAAGGGTCCACTAACAGCAATGCGAATCTTTAATCAATGAACGTATTTGGTGTCCCAAGGGTCCACTAACAGCAATGCGAATCTTTAATCAATGAACGTATTTGGTGTCCCAAGGGTCCACTAACAGCAATGAGAATCTTTAATTAGTTAACGTATTTGGTGTCCAAAGACATATCCAATACCTTCACAGTCAATACTTACCATACACTGTAATCATCACAGTCAATACTTACCATACACTGTAATCATCTTTTCAGCTCTTTTCTTCAAATCGATGTAAATCGAATTCCAAGCCAGACACTCGACTTTCAAAATTCCACCATGGCTGGGACGAAATGTAAAATAAGATATGTGAGAGTCTAGATCAGTGGCATTTGAAATGGGCAGTTCAATGATTGCCATTTCCTTCTCCACGACAATGTAAGGCAAAGGATTAACACTGGCTTTTGGGACATCACAGAACATGGTGACTTGTCCTTCTCCTGGGCAAAGGTTGGACGTGGGAATGATAAATGGCCCAGCCTCCACATATTCTGGTCCGTCTATCAAAACATGAAACAAAGTCAAAGAAGGTAAAACGATACATGATGCATGGGCATTGCAATGATAAAAACAAATTATTGGGACAGTTGGATGACAATATATTTATATTCGTTATTTGGTTGATATTGTGGTAACAAAAATAAATGTATGATCCTTGCCATGAATGAAGTGGGATACAAAACTATTGAAAGGAAATTCAGAATTTGATTGATATTGTGTAGCATTTACAATTCCAAAAATTCCATGCTGACAAATTCTTTAACACGATACTTACACTGCACATCCAGAGTAAAGACTGATGTCTGGTCGTAACATCCAGTGATGTGGTCAGCTTGACAATGACACTGTTTCTGATTCCATCCCTTGTCCAAATCCAGGGACAACGAAGACTCAATTCCTTCAGACTCATTCTTTTCATTTCCACAAGTCAACACGACTTTGCTGACCTCTGGGTAGCCACCTGCAACTGAACATTTGACCTCAACACGCTGTCCTGATTTCATGGATTCACTGCTGTCATTAGTAAGCAATGATCCATTGTTGATGTTAATTTTCGGTGCAGAACTTGGGGGAGCTATCAGTAGAAAAGAACGTTTCAGTTTGAATTATTAGAAAATATGTTAGTCATTGAATGGCTTAATTAATTTGAAAAATACATCATTTGCAACAAAATTTCCTTTTAGATATAGATTAAATATTAACTCTAGCTTATATCAACACAGCCATACACCGTGACGAATTATTTTAACATTCTTACCAAACACAGTGACGTTCTTCTCAACCTGAACCGTCAAATCGTCGTGGAGGATATTGGATGCCAAACAGTAGACAGTGTTAATTCCTACCTCATCTGGAATGATTGTGAAATTGGACCTGTATACGTCCTCGAGTGTGGAGTTGGAGACAGGCATGAGGTCATCCCCAGATGATCTTCGTACGACCATGGATGGGGAAGGATTGACACTGTGTTTGGGGACATCACAGTGTATGGACACAGGTGTCACGTCTACACCAGGACACATGGCGGCAGTGGGCGTCTCTATTGGACCAGCAGTCACAATGTCTGGGCCATCTGTAATTGACGATTTATATTTTCATGTTTAGACATGGCATGGGATTTGAAAATTGAACATTAGAATACATGTCACCAGAAATCCAATTCAATTGGTCACTTGTCAAATAGAAAAATGTTCTTTTTAGCACTGATACATGGTAAAAGAAATATTCATAGGAAATGCTTTTCCCCGCTTTTATTTCATCGAGGCGTCCTCCATCTTTCCAGATAGTTTTCGAAAAAAAACCGTTAGCACTATAACTCTTTCACAGCACAATAAACATTAGTTTGCAAGGGCTAAACCAGTGATGTCCCATTTTTATTGTTTTGAGTTATTGCCACTCTTAGATCATCAAGGCTTCCTCTGTCGTGTCAGTTACTTTTTCTAAGAGATAAAACTACCACACGTCTCTCTCAGAGTACACGAAAAAATTGTTTGCTAGGGGTAAACCTGCAACATTAAACTATTACAAATAGAAAAGCAGTGAATGCCATATAATGTTTTCAGTTTCCTCGACCGTCATCCATCACCATTGGTTTTAGCCATCACATGGGATTAACTGTCAGACAGTAAGGCAAAATATAAGGTCCTTCAAGTTATCAAGGCCTTCTGTTCAGCAAAGGTCCAAAAATATTTTGCAGATATCCCTCACTCTGCAAGAGTGTATCCGAGCACCTTCTTGGAGCTTATTTTTCCCCCAATGAAATTATAAAAAATAATGTAAATGTTGTCGCTTTCTCCAATCTTGAATTGGTGTAGTACCTATCTGAATTGTTATTGTATACTACGAATAACTGAGCAATAGGTATTTTAGAGCCTAGTTTGGTGACATCAAAACAAGGGATGTAAGTTTGTAGATGCAAAAAGGAAGACATTGGATAGAAATCAGTGGCGAAATTTTTGTTTATGATGCTTAAGCCTTACACCAAAATTTACAAAAGGTATATTGATCAAGAAAGAAAGAAAGAAGTTTGGTGACACAGTATCAAAACGCAGAGCCGGCCGTACTCCATGATATGGATCGATCTCTGGATAGCTTCCCATCACTCCTTTCATGCTACAAAAACATGGTAATTATCACTGTCATTGTACTTAAATGTGATTTAATACTAATCACTTTGGTTATATGCCCTTAATTTTAAGTAAAAAATGAAAACAGTGAAAATTAGTAAACCAGTGATTAGATGAATAGATCAGACAATTTGCATTTTCTCACATTTCATTCATTTGAGCTGTCAAGTAGCTGCAATAACTTTGTTTACAAAAGACATTTGAGCACTTATGACTATAAAACAAAAGACACTGTGAAAGTCCTTAACTATGTAAGTCCCCAAAATTTATTTTTCTGTATTCTCAAAATGCCAATTATGTGACAACACTGGTTCTCCCCTTGCATCCTTCATATATTGTTAGATATGAGTATTGCATAATCTTCCGACTGCTGTCACAATTGTCTTCATCAATAACAAATGTATGATCGTATGTGTTTAACTTAAATTATAGGGATAGTTACGCTCTCACATATTAGTCTTTCCTAAAACTAAGACGAGCAAAATTTAAAATGTTATGCATATTACTGGTGTATGTTCCTGTCCGTAATATTGTGAACACGAGTAAGAGGCATACTAACTGACAGGGTTATTCAATGCATGGCCAGAAATGACACCATAACTGTGGCTGACAAAAAAAAAATTATTCAGCCCAAATAAGGTTAGGAACTTGGGCACATATTTAGATTCTGAGCTTTCCATGAATGTCCAAATCAGTTACTTGGTTCGAACCCTACACAATGACTTAAGAAAGATCCGTTTGATAAGACTATACATTTCAGAAGATATCACAAAGACACTTGTTGTCTCCCTTATTGTTTTCAAAATTAGATTATTGGTATGCTCTATTGTTTGGTTTGCCACAACAGTCAGCCAAATCGCTTACAGTTAGTTTCAACTGTACAACAAGATTGATTTTTAAAAGAATAAATTTGATTCGTTCTCGGCTTGCTCTCCAAATTACAATGAAACCAGTTGAGAAAAGGATCAAATACAAAGCATGTATCCTAGTTTGTTGTTGTCTTGAAAACACAGCCCCTCCCTACCTTTCGGAACTATCAAAGAGATATCAGTTCCCAGCAAACTGCGCTCTTCAGATGATCCCTCCCGTTTGGCTATTCCCCGACTTCGTACAAAAGATGTCACCAGATCCTTTTCTCAATTTGTTGCAGCCACCTGGAATTCACTCTCTCTAGCACCACAGGAAGTGGATTCGTTGCCTGACTTTAAACGTTAACTTAAATCATATCTTTTAAAACTATCTGTCATGTAGGTTTAGTAATCTTCTACTTGTGTGAATAACAATTATGTAAAGCGCCTAGGACAAATTCCTTTTGGGAGACTGCGCTTCATAAATATATTAATTATTATTATTATTATTATTATTATTATTATTATTATTATTATTATTATTATTATTATTATTATTATTATTATCATTTAAGAATACGAACTAAGACCATACCACCTAGTTAAATTCATGATTTCAACTATTATTGATAAGACGTAAACAAACAAACCTATATAACACGTCACGGTCTGTCTGTATAAAAGATCCAACAAAATGAAAGAAAGTAAGAAAAAACAAACTATATGTATGATCCTTGCCATGAATAAAGTGGAATACAAAAATGTTGGAACACTTGGAGGACAATAAATTATATATATTCAGATAAGAAATTCAGAATTTGATTGATATTGTGTAGCATTTACTATTCCCAAAATTCCATGCTGACAAATTCTTTAACACGGTACTTACACTGAACATCCAGAGTAAAGACTGATATCTGGTCGTAACATCCAGTCGTGTGGTCAGCTTGACAATGACACTGTTCCTGATTCCATCCCTTGTCCAAAGCCAGGGACAACGAAGACTCAATTCCTTCGGACTCACTCTCTTCATTTCCACAAGTCAACACAACTTTGCTGACCTCTGGGTAGCCACCTTCAACTGAACATTTGACCTCAACACGCTGTCCTGATTTCATGGATTTACTGCTGTCATTAGTAAACAACGATCCATTGTTGATGTTAATTTTCGGTGCAGAATTTGGAGGAGCTATCAGTAGAAAAGAACGTTTCATTTTGAGTCATTAAAAAAATGTAAAGTCATTGATGATTTTAAAAAAACAATTCAGCCCCTCGCGCAGAACCGTGAGATAACGGCGCCTAGACTCGAACCCAGTTCGGCCAGGTTTCTGTGCAATGGCTTATCCACTCAACCATCTCGCCCCCTTTTAATTGCATGATTATATTAGTTGAAAATACACCATTTCCTAAAAGATATTGATTAAATGTTAACTCTAGCCAGCACAGCCTTAAACCGTTCCAAATTATTCAAACATTCTTACCAAACACAGTGACATTCTTCTCAACCTGAACCGTTAAATCGTCGTGGAAGATATTGGATGCCAAACAGTAGACAGTGTTAATTCCTGCCAAAGGAATGATTGTGAAATTGGATCTGTATACGTCCTCGAGTGTGGAGTTGGAGACAGGCAGGATGACTTCCCCAGATGATCTTCGTACGACCATGGATGGGGAAGGATTGACACTGTCTTTGGGGACATCACAGAGTATGGACACAGGTGTCACGTCTACACCAGGACACATGGTGACAGTGGGCGTCTCTATCTCTATTGGACCAGCAGTCACAATGTCTGGGCCATCTGTAATGGACGATTTATATTTTCATGTTTGGACATGGCATGGGATTTGAAAATTGAACATTAGGAGTCCAGAGAAGAAGTCACCAGACATCCAATTCAATTGATCAGTTGTCAAATTAAAAAAAAAGTTCCTTAATATTTTGGCAACGATACACGGAAAACAAATATTCATAGTAAATTTGATTTCCAACACGAATAGAATGAAATGGTTTGTTGTTAGATAAGTGTATTCTATAATCTTAGCTACTGCTGTTGTCTTTATCAATAAAACATGTATGTAAGGAAGTCGGCATTTGGCTATTGGGGTGGCGTGAGGTACAGCTGCGTCATCGTGGATTCCCCACCCAGGACATCCATTTTGCGTGTTTCAATGAAACTTAAGATGGATGATAAAATTGCAGTGTGTTTGTGAACAAAAGAACGGATGACGAAACCGGGAAAACTGAGTTTTATTGTTGTGTGGGTTGCTTTTTAGAACAGATAACGTTCCATAAATGGTAAGACCAGTTCCGCCATGAAAACATATATAAGATGTTTTAAATTAAGTTTAGTAATGTATCCTGAGGTCCGTGGTTCGTTCGTCCACGTTATTAAGATGAAGCGTGGAACAAGTTCGAAGTAGAAAAGTTCTTACTATTGTAAAAACAACAAAAATGTTGTGTGTGACAAAAGTGAAGTCTTCTGATTTGTGTGCCATAATTCTGTGGGTTAAGTTAAAAACATATTATTGTAATGAGGAATAGAGCAGGTTTTGTTTTCTATGTGTCTCCTATCATAATTGATATGAGTGTCATTATATATTGCACCCATATGATTGATATATAATTATCTAATGAATGTAATATGTGACGTTGTAAGAGGTATATCTATACACTCGATTCTATGTGTGGAGAACATGAGATTGACTTGTGTAAGTACATAATGTGTATGTATTTACTAGCTCTGTTGTAGGATGTGATATCATTACCTACGATGAATGAAGTAAATTAATATTTTAATCATGTGTATTCGATATCATTCAGACCAAATGAGGTCTAGGATATTTATATGATATATTGATTTGATCACATTAGTAAACAAGAGTTTATAACAAGCGATTACCGATCCAGCTAAAAGCGTGGACAAATTACTTCTCCAGCGAAGGGCTTGGAAGTGGTTGAAGATCCAGCTAAAAGCTCGGAAAGAAAGAAGAAGTTACCAGCTGAGGTCACTACGAGTTTTCAATTGGATAACTGATGTTTTTGGCCACTGGGAGCTTGACAAGAGTCCCGTGCCATCACTCTGAGTGGATTGTAATCCTGAGGCGATAGTGTTCGACCCAGTGTTGGTTCTATAGCTGTTGATTGATTGTTGATTAACGTGTTGGATTGTTGTGGCGTCCTGGATTGCAGCCTAACGTGTGTTGCCAGAACATGTCTTTTCACCATTGGATGAGACAACACAATATCAACTACGTTCAATAGATCTTCAAATTTTTAAGTACTAATATATTTACTTGTTTAAGATTAGTATAGGACAAGATCATCAGATGTTTTTTCCCACCAACTTGACCTTGCTTTTCAGGAAGTACCGAAAAAAATCATAAGATTCCTTATTCACAATTGGAAAGTTGTTTGTTATGCTACTTTTTACTCACAATAGAACGACATTGGGGAAATGGAAAACCCAAGCAAACGGTTTTGACCTATTGTGTCACCATTATTTGATTACTCTTTAGGAGAGTAATATTTTTATATTCCCCAATTTAATCATTTCTATTACAATTCATTAACTGTATCATTATATTCATTTATAATATGATTACTATCAATCATACTTATAGCTACCTAGTCTTAGTAATACCATATCATTTTGCAATCGTCGGACGTGTTAACTTCTTGTGATTTGCATGTGCTGTGAGAGAACTACGTCTTCTTCAAAACCCTTATTTATGTCATATGTGGGGAATTGACCAACTGGCTTGCTCGCTTGGTTAGTTCCTGACGATTGGGTGTTGTTAACTTAAATTATAAGGATATTTAAGCTCTTAAATAATATTCTTTCCTGATACTAAGACGAGCACAATTTAGATGATACTTCCGTTTTACATTCCTGATTGAAACTATTTTTAAAACATAAACCAAATAAACCTATCTCACACGTAATGATCTGCTTCATAAAAAGATGGAGGAAAATAAATATATATTTCAAAAACAAAATTCGTAATTTGATTGATATTTGACAAATTCTTTAACACGGTACTTACACTGCACATCCAGAGTAAAGACTGATGTCTGGTCGTAACATCCAGTCGTGTGGTCAGCTTGACAATGACACTGTTCCTGATTCCATCCCTTGTCCAAATCCAGGGACAACGAAGACTCAATTCCTTCGGACTCATTCTTTTCATTTCCACAAGTCAACACTACTTTGCTGACCTCTGGGTAGCCACCTCCAACTGAACATTTGACCTCAACACGCTGTCCTGATTTCATGGATTCATTGCTGTCATTAGTAAGGAACGATCCCTTGTTGATGTTCATTTTTGGCGCAGAGCTTGGGGGAGCTATTGAAAGAAAAGAACGTTTCAGTTTGAGTAATTTAAAAAATGTCAAGTCATTGATGATAAAAAAAGAAATATTCAGCCCTTTGCGCAGCACCGTAAGATAACGGCGCCTAGGCTCGAACCCAGTTCGGCTAGGTTTCTGGTGCTTATCCATTCAACCATCTCGCCCCCTTTTAACTGCATGATTATATTAGTTGAAAATACACCATTTCCTAAAAGATATTGATTAAATTTTAACTCTAGCCACCACAGCCTTAAACCGTTCCGAATTATTCAAACATTCTTACCAAACACAGTGGTGACGTTCTTCTCAACCTGAACCGTTAAAACGTCGTGGAAGATATTGGATGCCAAACAGTAGACAGTGTTAATTCCTGCCAAAGGAATGATTGTGAAATTGGATCTGTATACGTCCTCGAGTGTGGAGTTGGAGACAGGCAGGATGACTTCCCCAGATGATCTTCGTACGACCATGGATGGGGAAGGATTGACACTGTCTTTGGGGACATCACAGAGTATGGACACAGGTGTCACGTCTACACCAGGACACATGGTGACAGTGGGCGTCTCTATCTCTATTGGACCAGCAGTCACAATGTCTGGGCCATCTGTAATGGACGATTTATATTTTAATTCTTTGACATCTTTATGCAATGTTTTAACATTTTACAGCCAAACGACGATTAAATTATATATAAAAAAGTAATTAGTAATTCTGTTGTTAGCGACAGTCATAATAAACGGGTCATCGTGACGGATTTAAACTCTTGTTAGGGCATCACAGTGTATGGATACAGAGGACACGTAAAATGGTGCACTGGTCATCTCTATTGGGCCAATAATCTCATCAAAGCCCAACAACAGAAAGGAGAACGTAAAGAAGGCTAAAGATGATATTAAAAACCCAAAACAGTGGGAAAGGTTTTGGGAAAAATTAGAACATTTTAGAAGATTAAAAACTATTATGGGGTGCAATTAAAAGATGTAGACGAGGTAAACAATGCTCTGTAGAACATGTTAAAAATATAGAAGGAGAAATGATGAAATATTAGAAGTATGGAAAGACTACTTTCAAAAATTACAATAATGAAGAAAATGCAGAAGATCGTAACGGTTTAAACAATGGTAGCATAAATAGTGATGACTTTGAGGAAATTGCAATGACAGAGCTAAGACAATAAAAAATAAAAATGTAGGAAAAGCCCCAGGCTCAGATGGAATATATCCAGAAATGATAGCAAAGCAAAGTGCAGAGGCAAATAGATTATTGATTAATGACACCATCAGATTGGAATGTAAGTACAATAATTCAAATAGATAAAAGTGGATCCACAACTCAATGTGAAAACTACAAAGATATCTCACTTTTAGGTGTGCCAGGAAAAGCATATATATATATGCTAGGATATTAGAAAGTAGGCTAGGGCATAAAGTAGAAGATAAACTCACAGAATGCCAAAGTGGATTTAGACCAGGAAGAAGTGTACAAGACCACATATACACATTGAGACAAATCAGTGAAACAAGTTATAGGTATTATCTATATTATTATTTTATTGCCTTAAAAGAACATTGCGTAGATGATAACTTAATTGAGGCAATGAAATTGTTTTACAAATAAACCCAGAAAGTATGGTCCGAATTTCAGGAAAAAACCTCAAACAAATTTAAAATAGATGTAGGTGTTAGACAAGGGTCTATTCCAAGCCCATTATTGTTTATAATACTTATGAATATAATATCAAAACAATGCAAGGGAATGAGGGCACTCAGTGTAGGCATGTGGAAAATGAAACCAGTCCAACTAAAAATGTTAGCATTTGCAGATGACTTGGTAGTATTTGGACAAACACGTCATGATTTACAATGTAATATTAGTATTCTCAATAGAGACCTTACAAAGAAAGGACTAATAATTAACTAAAAGAAAACAAAAACTATGATAATAGGTAGAGAACAAAACAGCCATGAAATTAAATTAAACGGAGAAGTATTAGAGCAAGTTGATACCCATTAATACTTAGGAGTGATTATCAATTCTAACTGTAGTTTAAAAGAAGAAATAAATCAAAGAATTTCTAAAGCAACTAAGGTCTATAATAGTCATATCTAAAAAAATCACTCGAAAAATAGGTGAGCAATCATTTACTTTTTCGGCACCCCACTTTTGGAACACACTACCGGTGCATGTCAGGTGTTCAGGAAGTCT
>JARDUL010053266.1:0-12230 GCA_030265205.1 Dirona pellucida | reverse complement strand
TACTACTACTGCTGCTGCTACTATTACTACTACTACTACTACTACTACTACTACTACTACTACTACTACTACTACTAACACTGACACTACTACGCTACTATGACTCGAAATGGAGAGTTATGATAGTTATGGCATTATCTATCATTATTCATCTTTTAACTTACAACATTCTTTTATTTATTTAAAGCTATGATTTTAAAAATAGCTTGCGGGATGATGGTTTATGAACACCCTGGAAGGCAATATTTAGAATTATTATGAATAGGCCTAGCTACATGCTTCTGGGATAACAACAAAGGTTATGATGAATGACTCTTATCGCTAACCTTTGTATGCTCGACCTCGCTTGAGGTCTCGTTGATTTATTATTGTCTCGGTTACGGGTTTCCCATGGGGGGAATTCCTCAGGCCAGACATGTGTATAATTGAAAAATATGAGGTTGTGCGCAAGCGCACGACAATCCCATTAAAGTCTGATGGGTTATTTGCGCATGTGTAAAGGAAATCTCCCTTGGCTGGGAAGTATTTCATCCTTATGCCCATTGTTAGATTAGTAGATGGGTTCTCATGGCGGCTTCAAAAAGGCATTGCCCCTCTCGCTCTAGCAATTGTTGGACTGAAAGTGGATCTGGGGCATCCAGTAGGAAGCAATTTAAACAAGCTGATAGTTTATTAGATATAAGTGCTAAGATTGTTGCGGAAAATATTCCATTTCAAAGGATTGAACAACATTATGATCGGATACCCGAACCAGTTCAAAGCAAAATTGTTTTTTGGTCCTTCCCACGAAATGAAAGAGATATTTATATGTACTCGTCCTACGCAAATTATGCAAAGGAACATTCGGAAAATCAAAAGCTTCCTTTTCACCAAGGTGTTCGACTGCTTGAAAATGGAGCGGTAGCAAATGTATTACAAATTGGTGAGTAAACGTCTATCTTCCAGTCCAAGTCCAAGTCCTCACTCAGTGACGACAGTGGGAGTGGAGAGGTCTACTAAATTATAGTTATAGTCTCGTCTAGCCTGGATGATAGTCGAAGATCTGGACTCTCTAGATAGATAGATAGATAGCTAGACTAGCTAGGGCTAAGTCAAACTATTTCTAAGTCTATTATTAGTCTGTTATTATTGTTATTACAGAACAACTGAGTGACAGTAAAAAAGGAGGTTGCAGGCCTTTAATTTTAACTAGAATCTCTTGGTCTAGGTCCCAAATGAATGCATTTTTGGGAGTGCTGGAGGAAAGGGAGTGCTGGTTATTATCCGAGATACAATGGAAACAACTGGTTAGACTAAGACCTAGATATTTGCTTTTTCAAGGGTCTAACATATATGTGCTTTAAAGTCAAGAATTCAGTTAATCAGTTGCGCACTTCTGCTAATTTAGTCACATTCTATTATAATAATAATAATATTAATAATATATACATGAAACTAAATCAACTCAATTGTTTTTTTTGTTGTTGTTGTTGGAGTTGGTTCTTATTTGTTGTTGTTTTGTTTTGGATCAGATCTCTTAGGTTTCTCCACACTTCCATGGGCACCCACAACTCTGTTATAATGTAGGCTGCCACTCAGTGGTAGAAGTAGAAGATATATATAAATATAGTCAACAAGTAAACTATTCCTACTTGCTCTCCTAACAATTGTCAATTGTATAATTATAATGTAATGATCCCTCACTCTTGAAACCACTAGAGTTATGATTGTGTTTGAATGTTTCTTAAGTCTGAACCGTCCTCTATAAGTAAGATATATGTTAAGGATGCGCCTTGATATTAAATGATATTGCCTGTCCTTCGCTATGCCGTTATAATGATTAAACAATGTAGGGACCAGCTGTAGAGTTGGTCTTTGGACTGTTCTTGGCATCTACATTTTATACGTGTCTCAGTGAATGCAAATGCAGGGTATGTTTGAGTCTCATCTTTGTCATTTTATTTTGTTGATTTTCACTACACTGTGATAAAGGAGGCAATTGGCAGTACCATTTGGAGAAAGTGTAGAGGATACTGCCTTTAATCTGTTGTCCGCTAGACGAAGACGTTGAATGTTTGTTACCAAATGTTCTGAGATCAAACACAATACAAGTTGAATGAAAATGGCGTGACTTCATCTTGTAAATAGGAGGCAATTGGCAGTGCCATTTGGGGAAAGTGAAGATACTGCCTTATCTGTTGTCCACTAAATGTTACAAATTGACCATCTGCATTCCACAAAACGTGGAAGAAATGAAAGATTTGCCTGAGAAAAATCAAGTTCGATACAAGAAGGGTGAATTTAGTCTTGTAGTTTGATGGTTTATTACTGTGTGTGTTATCAAGCACTGTATGTGGCTGTACTGCAGGCTCTTTCCATGCTGTCCCTTGTTCTTCATGTCTGTCATCAAAACCTTCCTTTGTCAACCCTCTGTATCTTCTTCCCCTGTGGACTTGGTCCTTTGACCGATCTTGGCATGTAAATTTTATTCAATGCATGTGCAGGATACGCTAGGGACTTTTATCTCAGACATAATATGAAGGTGGAGGCAACTGGCAGTACCATTTGTGGAACATGAAGAGGATACTGCCTTATCTGTTGTCCACTGACGTTACAAATTGACCATCTGCATTCCACAAAACTTTGAAGAGCGAATTTGTATTCTTGATGAGCTAATACAGGTCCTTAAAGCGCTTAGACTTAGAGTCTGTTCAGCGGGGTATAGCGCTATAGAAATACTATCTATTACTATTATTAAGAAATAGAAGATCTGTCTGAGAAAAATCAAGATATATACAAGAAGGGTGACTTTGGTGTTATTTATTAATGGCATATTCCTGTGTGTGTTATGAAGCACTTGAGGTACATGCAGGTGCAAGGGAACTCCGCCTAACTCTGTCTGCAGGCTCTTTCCAGGCTCACGCCCTTGTCCTTCATGTCTTTCATCACAACTTTCCTTTTTCAACCCCATGTGTCTTCTCCCCTTGTGGAGTTGGGTCTTTGAACCATTCTTGGCATGTACATTTTATACGGCAAACATGTTTCAGTCAATGCAAGTGCAGGGGCCGTATACACAGACATGACGTAAACTGATAAGACATGTGTGCACCCAGTGGGGTTTGAGGATTGTAAGTCCTTGATAGTGGGTTAAAACCGTTTGCTTGGGTTTTCCATTTCTCCAAGGTCGTTCTATTGTGAGTAAA
The DNA here is from genome assembly GCA_030265205.1 of Dirona pellucida. NCBI lineage: Eukaryota > Metazoa > Mollusca > Gastropoda > Nudibranchia > Dironidae > Dirona > Dirona pellucida. The sequence continues at coordinate 9,048 of JARDUL010053266.1, read as the reverse complement.
AAGTACCGTGACAAACAACTTTCCAATGGTGAATAAGGAATCTCACGATTTTTTTCGGTACTTCCCGAATAGCAAGGTCAAGTTGCTGGGGAAAACCTAACGATCTCGTCCTATACATAAAACATTCTTTTTACAGTAAATGCCATAAATAATGTTTCTGGATGTACAGGTATTCGATGTGTGGACGGACAACTTAGGGACTAGGAATTCAGACAGGGTTTTCTGCAGATGTAGAAGCATTGAAATACAATTCCTGTTGTCAGGAGAAATTCCCCATGATGGTCTCAAATATTACGGTCCTGACGGTAGACCACGTTTTATGTGTGGAAACTCTAGGGATGTGACCCTGGCTATTATACCGCAACAAGCAGTGTAAGGGCCAGCCATATGTCAAGCTCTGACAGGTGCACATGACAAATAGAAGGAAATCCAAATGTCAATGAGGGCGAACACCACTCATCATCTAACACATGGCTAGAAAGACTTTGCATCAGGAATTAAAGACGAGCATGTGATGAGCCCACTGCGTTTAAATACCTTTACCAGTAAATTGGACAACAATGTACCATGAGGTCCATACATTTTACCAGTAAACACTTTGCTGTTACCCTAGTGGTTACTATTCAGTTATAGGGCAACTGAGAGCTGTCACCTGGGCAAATTGAAAAGTGCTTAAAAAGATAATGTCTTGCTTCATCTTAGTATGTGAGAATTGCAGGAAAATGGGCCTTTGTATGTAAGGGCAGTTAAAGGAATACATAAGGTAACCATGACTGACGGTATCCTTACAACGAATGGTAATATATGTTATAATATATATCAATACAGATCTGGACAATAAGAAAAATGAGGTACTTGATTTTCTAAGAAAGCGAGGATATCCCGAAGAAGCGGATGATACAATTTTGATAAGTCACCTTGCGTTCACTTTCAGTTCACCAGTTGCCAACTATGTCATGATTGAATCAGTCGACATTGACGCAGAGTTTCTTCTCTGCGTTTACAAGACAAGCACTCATACTTATTAATGATATAAAAAAATGGAAAATACCTTTGTTGTTTGTATCATGTCGAAAATGTGCAAAACAAATAAAATAATATGATGTCTCAGGTAAAGAGTCGTTTTATAGAATGGTGGTAGGAAGATGTTGTAGTGTCAGTGAGAGAAGTAAACAAGAAAATGGTGTTGACCCTATGTCTGCCTGCAGTGGCATCAGCAGGCCGACTTGCTACCAATTGAGCTTTGCGGCCATGTTTGCAGTATGACCTGGCATTTGTCAACCCCATTTTCCATCCCTACTATTAAGAATCAGTCTTTTTAAACTTTACGCAGGTTTTTAGTATTTTTCTCTCTTATGTTTTTCAGGATTTCATTTGAGTGGCACAGTCACTGAACCAAGCAATCCTTTACTTACCCAACCAGAAGAGGTGTTCAAAGTTTCCATTAGTTTTGATAGGTGAGTAATATATATTGTCTTTTTAGTGTATAGTAAACTGCTGTTTTGTGTGTGTGTGTGTGTGTACGTATGTATGTGAATAATACACACACATCATCATGTTGTGCCCTGCTGGTTGGCGTGGTGTGCGATCATGGTCCTCGACTACTCTCTGTCATCATTCCATTCCTGCATTTTAACAGGTTTTCCCACTCCCATCCATTCTGCCTGTCAGCCTGACCTTTTCTGCCTGTGTCTACCTTTTTGACGCTTTCCATCCAATTTTACTGTCATTTTGCTTTGCCTCATGGCTTGTCCTTGTCATTGTGATTTAATTCCTCGTCTCATCTGCGTCTTCCAAGATTTCTTTTATTAACCCAAGACTTCTGTCTTATCACTGTCTTTGACAACAATATCTAATGTTTGTCTTTTTTTCAGATGTAAAATAACTTCGGCACAATGTGGTTGTGGCAACAAAGACATATTTTGGTGTCAGCACGTGGTGGCGCTCTCCCTTTACAGGATCCGCAAAGCCAAACATGTCCAACTCAGGGTACCAATTTCAGGTATTTGGAAACAAAAGGGAAATCATTTTTATTTTTTTTGACTGCTCATGATAATGATTGTTAGGATGCCATCAGCAACATTTTACAGGGCGATACAATATGTGAGGCACCACTGCAAAACCCGTCGGAAGATGCAAAATATGAAATTTGAGTTGTTAGTAATGTTAATTATAGCAATCTTTTCCGAAAGAAATGCAGCTTTAATTTTTATTTATACATAGGGACGAAGTTATGATCATTAAAGATGGAGACCCTTGAAAACAAACCTGAGAAAATCCATATTTACGCACATTTCCATATGTGACATGATATGTATTTGGAAGAGTGGAAGATAAGACATGAAAGATGGCTTGCAAAGTTTGGCTTTCGTGAAATAAATAAATTTACTGTATCAACATTTCCACGATCAAATTTTCTGTTTAAGAAGGACTGAAATTAGTTTTGATTATAAAAACACTTTCTGACAATGTTATCACAATGATTATTCCAGAAACACTCCTCCAGATGTCCCGTGAACAGCTTCAAAAATTTGCCCAGTACCTCATCACCGAACATCACGCCGATGTCCTTCCAACAGCTCAGCAGATTGCGGATCAAATTCTTGTTGCTGAATCTGAAATCAATCAGTTGCCTGGTGAGTTCTTTTTGAGTCAATTTGTGGAGAGGATGGGAGGCAAGATGTCGAGGAGTGGTTAGGACAGCATACTCTTCATGGCAGAGGTCATGGGGAAGTAGTCTGCAACAGACCAGCGTCTTATCCAGAAGTGTGACACATTGTCACTCTGTCTGCTTTTCGCTACGGAAACCGGGATAAGCACCGGCTCTATGGGCCTTAAGGCTTAAGGACTTTACTTGTGGAGAGGATGAGTTTGTGAATGGATAGATGCTGATGTCAGCTGATTTTATCACCACAGCCTGGAAGATTTATCTGATTTTCATTTATTCATTTAAAATAGTAATATTTTTTTTACATTTGACTAAAATATGTGATACTATTTAAAATGTATTCCATTTTGTAGGAGAAAAAAAGAAGTTTTCTGTTCCCTGTAATACAGTAATTAAACAGTGTAGGGACCAGCTCTGTGTCTGACCGAGAACAGTGTACAAGGCAGAAGGCATCGATGCGCAGACCCAGGTAAAACATATCCAGGTTAAGTGCAAGTCTGTGCCCCACTAGTACACGTGGCCTGATACAGAGCTGGAAAATCTATGGATCAAGATTTTAAGGCAAGGAGGGGGATCAGCCCAATGTGCCAATAAACCTTTTTTGGTACAAGAAGCAATACACTGTTCAATATTACTCATATCTGAACCAGACAACATGGTCTTGTAGCCTCCGGTATTCACCCAACAGCTATAGAAACTGGGGGGAATTTTACCAAAGAGAAGTACTTTTGAAAATGGAGTCGCTTATTCGACTTTATCATCGCGGCAATGATAATACAATCCATACATAGACTCACACACACAAAACCTGAAACAAAATAACTCACTCTCATCCTCACCATCACTCTCATCCTCACCATCATCCTCATCCTCACCCTCATCCTCACCTCATCCTCATCCTCACTCTCTTCCTCACTCTCATCCTCACTCTCATCCTTACTCTCATCCTCACTCTCATCCTCACTCTCATCCTCACTCTCATCCTTACTCTCATCCTCACTCTCATCCTCGCTCTCATCCTCGCTCTCATCCTCGCTGACAGGTGCCCCAGACCCCACAGCCGGTGCCTCTGTAGACGATGACAACTCTTGGCACCTCGACGAGGATCAAGTCCGGGAACAAGTGCGTACATTTCTCTCACAAGTGCGTGCATTTCTCACACAGGGTGAATACTCAGGGCCCTCCTCCCAGCTACACTCCATGTTTGCCAAGGTGAGTTAACCTCTAACAGTAACAGGGTGGAACATTTTTAAAATTTGCGTTTGCATTGTTCATTTTGTACCCGGCTACGGGCAGGAAAATAAGAAGGTATCGGCAGAATGTTACATTTGTGTAGTTTATGTGCCCAACTCCTGTGTGCCGTTCATCTCGATGACCCAGCCAAGCTGGGGATTTTTGGACTGGTTTAAATTTGAGGATGTGAAAATATAAATTTTCAATGATAACAAGGTGACATTTCCACTCTGATTTTTAAAATCTAGAACTTACTAATACTAATGATATATTTGCAGTATTTGTGTCACAGTGGTGTTTCTTGTTGTTGATAATTTGGTAAAAGGTGAGTTGGTCAATACATGCTTATGAAGTGATATTTATTGAACCCTAATTTCCTGTTTAGCTGCACTATTTCACACCAACTACACGTCTTGTTATCCTCTCAATATGTAGAATCATGTTCATGTGCCCTTTAAAGAAAAAGAAATCAACTAATATTGATATTAAAGAAACAAAAAAAATTGACAGAAATTCGAAAATTGCTCAATAGTAAGCTTGAGGATAATATTAATGAATTGTTAGTTGGTTTTTTTTTTACACCACATAATACCTTTTTGTATAATTGTGCTGCTGGTCATTTACATATATATTTCATACAAAGAAAAAAGATATAAAAATTGTTTTTTCCTGCTTTGTCTTGGATTTGAAAATAAACTAAAGGATTACACTTTTGTACAACCTTCTAAACTAATTATTATTTCAGGTTCGAGAGATGTTGAGAGCCAGAGACTCCAACGGGGCGCGAATGCTGACCTTGATGACAGAGCAGTTTTTGGCCGACCCACGGTTGTCTGTTTGGCGGGTACAGGGTACACCTCTCACTGACAAGTGTCGGCAGTTTTGGGACGAGCTAGGTGAGTCATGATAGTTAGTCATTTTTTTTAGATTTGATCTCTGTGACGCATTGGTGGTTAGGCTACTGGACTCAGAATGAAGAATGCTTGGGAAAGACTCTCTGCACATTTTTGTCATCACTTGTGTGAATGAGTACCCAGCTACAGGCAGAGAAAGATACAGTCAGATTGTTAGTAACAGGCTGCTCCACTGTATGCTACCCATGGGGCTTAGGAAGGATATTGAATGACACAGCCTGCTGGGGGATAAATGATGTAAAGTCTGAGCCTGTACATGTAGGGGATATGCAGACTATAAACTCATCTTTAAATTTGGGGACAGTGCCTCTGGGAACCACCGAATTGAATTGGCATCAGTGTAAAAGAATATTCAAAGGAGAGAAGTAGACAGCGGGCCATGCATATCTTCACCGACGCAGTAATTAAGTCACTCGCCTTTGGTTCGAATCCCGGTGGAATCACTGGATTTTTTCTCAAGACCGTGATCTCATTTTGTGGCGCTGCACTGCTGCTGCTAACGTCTGGGTTATTCTTGTCTACCTTTGAATTAGACCCTAAAGACAAATTTCCCCCTGGGATGAAAGAAGGGAAGTCCTACTGTGATGTAATAGTGTGATGACAGCTCTGACAATGTATTATTTGTTATTATTGTTATTATTCTTTTCATTAACTAATCCTATGTTTGCTGTTGTTTTGAATGAAAATGTGATTGTGTGTTTATTCAATTCAGGAGCCCTATGGGTGTGTGTGGTTTTGAATCCCCATTGCTCCAGTCCCGACTGCAGTCAATACCAATTCTTGCTCAAGCAGTGGGTAGCCTCCCCTGTGTGTCCATTGGAGGACGGAGAGAACAATATCACGCCAGACGCCTACACCGGAGGACCTAGTCAGTTTAGAGGTGGGTCAGGCATAACAGTTGAGCGGCTGTATTCTTGCACTCTTTAATATTATATTTGATTAATAAATGACGTTAGATAAAATAAGATTGTGCAAAAAATGTGCTAACAGTTTAGGTAAGGACTGTGAATATGGACGCAGGTCCAGAGGTTATGTTGATTACTGTGCATGGTTTATGTCAGGGCGACGGTGGACACTGAGCCAATGATTTAGACTTGGAGAAAAATTTAACTGTACTTAAACCACCATTGACAACCTACTTTATGTTCTTGATTTACTCGACCTGCCAGCAAGCGAGAGAATAATGAAACAATTACTGTTTTAAAAATAAAATAACTGCCCTTGATATATTAATACATGAGTAGAGCAGAGGAGAAGTATTGTCAAAAGGTAGATTTAAAAAAAACCATAAACAAGACATATAATATAATCACAATGAAGATTTAGAATTCCCTGCTACAGCACATCACATACACATATGCTACCTATATGAGATTGTTATCAAAGTTTGTGTTGAGAGCAAAGTTAAGGAAAGGAGATGAGTAGGGATATAAATCACAAACAGAGTAAAATGTGCAGTGTGTCCTGGCTAGTGGCCTTGATTGCACAATGTAGTCACGTCATCAAAAATTTCGCCACCTTGCTTCTAGCTGCCGCAATCTCGGTAAGGATGCAGGATGCACAATATGGTTTGTTTTGGGGTTTTTTTTGGGTTTTTTTCCCTGTATCAACTCCATGACAACAATGGTGGGAGGGTGTTGTAATAGAGATTTATTGATCTAATGAGCTTGACTTCTGAATATTACAGTCAAATTTTATCTCTGTGTGTACAGATGATAATTTTGAAATAAAGAAAAGGAAGAAAAATAGGTCTGAGGGTGTAATGGAGAGAACATACATGAGGAAATGAAAAGTGCCTAATACTAATAAATATAGGAAATAATTTTTGATTCGACATCAGCTGAAGCACTCTGATGGTGAGGGAAAAGTGCGTTATACCAATAATATAAAAGCACGACCAAAAGACTATTTTCTCAGTGTACAGTTCAGTACGTTTTATTAAACTAGATAGGAAAATAGTTTTTGATTCCACATCATCGGAAGCACTCAGTTTTGTAACAATGTTTATTGTATTCGTTGGTAACAATGTGTATTGTAACCGTTGGTAACAATGTGTATTATAATCGTTGGTAACAATGTGTATTGTTATGGTATAGGAACGTCAAGCACCACCACCACTCTGTCTGCCCCGAGTCAGAGGACAGTATTACACAACGCCTTGGAAGCCAGCGATCTCACCTGGAACGATCCTCACCTGCAGAAGATTCTGGAATCGGATGTCTACTGGAGCTCCTCAAAGACGGTCGGAGATTTGTTTGATCACCAGGGTTTGCCGTTGTGGAAAGGTGAGCAGTGTTCGTATTGGCAGTGAATGAATGACGAGGGAGGGGGCGCTGAAAGCCTAGTAGACAGTAGTGGCATGCATGGCTCAGGGGTCCACGAAAATCTTTTTTTTTTTCTCTATTCCTGTTCTTGTCTCTCACTGGCACTGTAACATTATCCTACTATAATTCGTATCGGCAGATTCATTTTGGGTAAATCATCTCTTTGCTCTTTCCTAATTTTGCGTTTAAGTCAAAATCCCCGACAGTGATACCAAATTTAAATCTTATTCTGTTGGCTGATTACTCATTGTAAGTTTCTATGTTATCCTTCAAGACCTTTGATATAGTCTCTTGCAAGAAATGCTGTGGGCGCATGTATTATAAATAGAAATGGATTTGATGTTACCCCCAGTGCCCAGTTTTGTCATCGGTTTTAAATTATGACAATTGATTTGAACCCAGATATTCTATCGGACACCTTCCACAACCTCTTTATATTAGTTTATGTTTGACACATTTTATAAAAAGTTGATGCGCTTTCATTAAATGCCTAACTATAACTTGACTCAAATAAGCATTTTGATACTGTGCTATAGGATTAAGATACACAAAAACAATATTGCAGTCTCATGAGTTATCATATGTTAGATTAATTATTAATAACAGAGTAATTACTTGATGTTCATAAGGTGTTTTGAACAAGACATTGAAAAGAAAACAAATTAATCAACAGAATATGTGCCCACTGCTTGTGCAAGAGTTGATGCATTGAGGTCTCATGGTTGTGTGAAAGAAGCTTTACGATTGGCTGTGTCGATTGTTCGGACCATGAAAGCAGCTGTAGTGGCCAACCAGGAGAGCTGGAATAACGAGCAAGGATCAAGTAAGTTTACGTTTGTCTATGGCATGAAAGGAGTTGAGTTAAAAGAAAAGATAGCTGTTGCTGAATGTGTCTTGGACTTAAGAGATACTTATACAATGTAGCATTTCAATGAATCGTAATGTGATGTTGATACATTGTTATCGAGTTTATTGAGTCCCTTTATACTGCAAAAAGCAGTGTAGGGGCCAGCCATATGTCAAGCTCTGAAGGGTGCTCATGAAAAAATGAAAGTTAACACAAATGACAAGGACTAACACCACTGATCACTTTATACATGGTAAGAAAGACTGCATCAGAAATTAAAGACGAGCATGTTATGAGCCCACTGCGTGTTAATACATTGTAATTGATTGAAATGGTGCAAGATTTCCAAGGGACAATGGTCGACAATAGTCAGGGTGAGGTGAGCCAGGTGGCTGCAAAGACCTGCCGTGACTCATTTGAATAAATTTGTATTTTGGATCAATTCGGAGGGTAGACTGGAGTAACCCAGGCGTCAGCTGCAGTGCAGTGTCGCAAAGTGGAATCAAGGTCCTCAGAAAAAAATCCAGTGCTTCCACCGGGATTTGAACTGTGACCTCTCGAACCAAAAGCGAGTGACTTAACCACTGCGCCACCGGCTCCCCAGGATCCTAATAACTCAATAAAATGTCAATTTCCAGACATGCAAAATTTGATGACAGCAAATCACCCAAGTAAATTCCACAGTTTTTTATAGAATTTTTGCAAATTTTAGTTGATGTTTTTCACGGCGTAGTGTGTTCTGATGTAGGAAAATCTGTTTGAATGAAATGTATCTTTATTCTGCAGAACTGATGAGGTCATGTACGTGTTCAGTTCACACCTGTGGCCGAAGACACACACCTTACAATGCTATCGGTTGGATTGGCCATCCCTTAGATCCCATAGGCGTGTTGTTTGACACACTGTGCGAGGCTTGTCTTGTGGCTGAGGATGTCTCGCAGGGTGAGTTGAGTTAGTATATATATATATATATATATATATATATATATATATATATATTATATACATGTATATGTGTGTGTGTGAGTGTGTGTGTGTGTGTGTGTGTCTTGCTCCTATTTT
>JARDUL010053265.1:0-14339 GCA_030265205.1 Dirona pellucida | reverse complement strand
CCCCCCCCCCCCCCCCCCCCCCCCCCCCCCCCCCCGCGGCTGGAAGATGGGATTGTTATAAGAAAAGCACATCAACACAATGGCCATACAGTGCTTGGGAATGATAAGATGCAAGGATGGAGCCAACCCACACTACAAAAAAAACTAAAAAACAATAATAGTACTACCAATAAATAAATAAACCAAATGAATAAGTAAATAAATGAATAATTAAAAATTTAATAAAACATAAATCTTAAGAAAGAGTAGTAAAAAATATAAACATGAAATCAAGAAAAAAAACTATTTGATTTTATAAACCTTAAGCAATCACATTGCTTAATGAAGACATTTCATTGGCACAATTATTGCATTGTCTCTAACAAACGAGAAACAAAAGGAAAGAAGCTTTGGACTAAGCAGAAGTCCCCATCCCCTGAACAATTCCCCCACCCCCCCCTCTCCCTCCAAACAAAATGAAGAAAAATTCAGAAGCAGCCGACAAGCAAAAAATGAAATAAAGTGGTTTCCAAATTTGGGAGAGCGTATGAAGAATGAGGTAGCCAGGTTACTTACGGTATGTCTTCATCATCCTCCATGTCGTCTTTGAGATCAGTGTTTCCCTGAATGGATTCCAGAGGGGTGGAATACTGGCCGATACGAGTGCGCATGGACTTGGCCCGAGACAGGCCGGCTGGATGATGAACTATGGGAAGGAGGTACGTAAATAACTATCAATTGAGCAACAAATAAAATATGTATAGATTATATATAATATAAATGAATGAATAAATAAATGAATAAGTAAAATTAATTAAATAAATCAAACAAAATAAATATATAAATAAACAAAATTGATTAATTCATAAAATAAATTAATTAATAAATATGTCGAGCTCATGCAGATGATGACACAGATCTTAGCATCAGGGCAAAAAACAATTTTATTTGAGAATCAGCAACATCAAAACCAGAAGAAAAAGTTTAATTCTAAATACAAACCAACGACTATGATAGGGATTTTTTTTAATCATTTGTTCCCGGATGCTAAGCAAGATATCTTCATCATTTGCATAGACTGAAAAGAACACCCATACTTACCAGGTTCTAATGCACCTTCATTTTCAACTCCACTGGGGGAATTCTAGAGAGAGTAAGAAAAACAAAAAAAACTCCTCATCAATGTTCACAACAGAAATGATATCACGGCACCCCTCTTTTACGTCATTGACTGACAGAGAAAGCATGTCACATTTTACATTATAGCATCTAAAGACAGTTTAGCTACAAGTACAACCAACAATAACAATAACATTTCATATCTCCCCTTTGTCAGCTAACAAATAAATAAAACCTAAAAAGATATGACCCCCCCCCCCCCCAAAAAAAAACAAAAAAACAAAAAAATCTGGTACTCTAGGTCTCAGCAGTTTTCATTCCATCGCAGAGCCATATGTGGATTCAGTTATCCAGGTATTGTTTGATAGTTTCCTCTGCTAACTGCTACTAACTTTTGTCTAACAAGATCTCCATCTTTCTGGGAAATGTTTCGTATGAGGTGGGTATATAATATTGTTGTGGAAGATGGTGATTCTCTTTTAGCTCAGCTACAACATGTAGAACTGGCTTCTCTTCGGCCTCACATTTGGCTTCCATTTTTTCAATTACTTGTTATTGGTTTGGATGGGTTTTTGTCCTGTCTTTTGTATTTCTCTACCTTCCTTCAATGGGCCAAGGAGGCACAGCAACTTCTCTAAAATGACCTTGGGGTTTTAAGTTTGTGGGTATTTCACATAATGCTGTTGGGGTCAATTGGAGTTCGTATGGCATGATTTTGTACTTTTATCTGTGGTTGCCAGGGTACTTATGCAAAGCATTTGAAGATCAAGGTTATACTCCATACTTAAACAAACATAGCCAAGATACAAATGTTCAAGGGTAACTACTTAAAATCAAGAAAAGCAGAGTATCTAATTGAAGCAAATATTCCAACAATACATTGCTAGATGGACTCAGGCCTGCGAACACTGAAGTTACAAAACTTAGCAAAAGTGTTTTTGAAAACCAGGCAACTTTCATGAAATCCTGGCAATTTTTGTAAATTCCAAGAGAACTTCAGCAAAATCAGCACAATACCAAGGCTTAATGTAAAAAACATTCAAAACTGGGAATTATCTTAAAACCTGGAGTTTTCCCTGGTTTCCTAGGTGATTGGTAGGTATGTGAGAGCGGTACCTACCCTTTCTTTATAGAGTATATCCAGGTTGTAGATTCCAATCAGCAAGCTGTAGTCCATAATCTTAAAACTTTCCAATACCTGAAAAGAGAAACACAAAAATATAAAAATGATGAATGGTTTTAAAAAAGAACTTCTGACAGGGGTGTTTTTTCCCCTTTCTGAATGCCATTTTTGACATTGAAAAGATCATGACAAAGAACGTATCACTTCCTCTTTACGCATCGATCTAGAAAGGTCCTGAAAAACGCCTGATCAAGGATTCAAACTTGGGTTCCCCATATCCCACTACTCTAAGGACTCAACCATTAACTCATTTTATCCTCGAAACACCGCCACACACAATGCCCCTATCCTTGAGTCGCAGGCAGGACAAATGTCCATTATTCCTTTTATTAATCATACATCTTAGACAAATTTTGAATTCTTAAAGAAAATATTAAGTAGTACTCGTTTACATCAGACACTCACACCACTTATCACCCAACAATACCAACTACAAATTGCATATTGTGGCCAGCCTTACCCTGCAGTCTCGTTGCAGTGTCTTGATTAGAGAGTCGTAGATATCTTTTTCCAATTGCAGACACTCAGGATGGATATCCATAAAGTCTAAATCTTTCATTGTCGGAACCTTCTTCGCCCTAAAATAATGACAGCACATCGTGAATAATAAGAAGGATGAATGGACAGTAATCATTTTAAATAGTTGAAAAATAATTGCAGACTTGTAAAACAATTGACCAACCCAAATAGGGACATTTCACAGTGGAGAAGCCTTGTGCAGCCTGCAAATCTACTTTGATGCCCACCCTGCTCCATGTGTTTGGTTACTTTTTAATGAGCTCGTTAGAAAACAATGACCAGAAAATATATAATTTGTTTATCAGGAAGCTGATTGAGTCTGCGTGATCAACAATATCTTAATTAGTATAAAATAACGTTTCCATTTTTTGTTTAATTGTCTGTCTGCATTTTGACAATGGAAAAATCGCTATCTTGTTTTGTATCTTAAATCATTTGAGCAGAACTTCCAACCAACTGACCAACCCAAATAGGGACACTTAACGATGGTGAAGCCTAGTGCATACCCCACCAAAAAGTCTATTTAATTACAATTTTTAATAGTGAAAGGATTTGCCAAACGGACAACGACAATAATCGCATTCTTTTAAGCCCACAAATCCCCCCCCCCCCCTCCAAAAAAATGGGGCGTGGCCTGTCTATTGAAGCTATCACATGTTCGCTATTCAGTTAGTAGACTCGCCTTTCACTTTTGGACGCCTTGCGCTTGTACGTGCTTCCCTTCATGTCATACTTTTCATGTAGCTGAACTGTAGAAGGTAGGAGGTTGTTCATCACAGTGAAGCGAATGTTCTTGCCTCCGCACTAGTATGGAAAAGAAATTTGTTAACATTTGTAATATTACATTGGAAAGGTGGCCCAGGTGGCAGCTCCCAGTTGGCTGTACTGTAGCTGCTAAGTAACCACTAGGGTAACAGCAAAGTGTTTATTTTAAAAAATGCATGGACCTCATGGTACATTGATGTCCGTCCAATTAAAAGTAAAGATGTTTTGATGCGTAGGGCTCATCACCTGTTCATCTCATATTCCTGATACAGAGTGTCTAGCCATGTGTGACGTGATGAGGAGTATTGCTTCTTGTTGGAATTTGGATTACTTTTAGTTTTTTCACCCTTCATAGTTCACACATGAAGAGCCCCAACACTGCTTTCTGCGTTACAAAGGGGACTCGATAAACAAACAAACAATGGAAAGGATACATAAAAACAAATACAAAGTTACAGCTACATTTTCTCCTTTTTGTCTTTAGAGTAGGACAGGGATTTCAGTGAACTTTCACTTTCAGTAAAAAGAAGGAAAGTGCTGAGCTCTCATAGCTGTTGCCACACATGGGCCAGTACAGAGAGAATGCCTGGATGACCAAAAAAACTGACATCCCTGGTACAGAAACAGACTTAAACTATGTTTAAAAGAATTTCAAATAAAGAAAAGTTCATACCAGGCCTATCAACCACACACAAAAAACACTATATAAATGCCTTTTATTAGTATTATTAACATAATACACCAGGGACCAGCAACAATTTTGCATCTGCAGACCAGGACACATTTAAGGTCATGGCCAACAACTAGAATGAAACTGGAAGACACAACAGACATAAAAAAAACTGCCATGACTGAGAAGTAAGATATCCTTTGCTATCCGTAGTCAATTTAAGTCAATTAAGCTAAGTCAAGTCAGACAGACCTTGCCAGGGCCCAGACAAAGTGATACCATAATAACCTGTTATACACATGAAAAGTACACATTTAAATATACTAGACATGGTGCCCATGTGTGAATTGAATGATAATATTTACCTTTTGTCAAGGTTATGTTTAAAAAGTTTTCAAGTTCAGTCAAACCTGCCTAAGGCGGTCACCCTTCGTTCTTGCTTTAGACAGTTTTTCTTGGATTTTTTCTTTAATCCACCCCCACCCCCCCCCCCCCTGATGGGGATTTTTGGCTTTTTTTAGGGGGGGGGGGGTATTTGTGGTTTGTTTGTTTTTTTTTGGGGGGGGGTTGTTGTTAATTTATTTTTTTATTTTTTTGTTTGGGGGTTTGTTTTTTTTTGTTTGGTTTGGTTTGGTTTGTTTTTTTACATGTATCTTGAGATAACAAATTGCAACTGACACAAATTGTATCTGAGTGATTTTATAAGGTCCTTCTGCCCACACATTAAAGAAATGCATCAATCATACAAATTGTACATGAGTGATTTTATAAAGTCCTACTGCCCACGCATTAAAGAAACGCATCAATCAGAAATTAACACCCTATCACTTAACTCCGCCCATTTAACCCTGAGTTTTTTCAAATTGCCGTGTGGAAGGAGGAGGAGCAAAAGACTTGTGAAACCGACCTGGCTATTGTAATTGAAGTCTATTGTTATGTAAGCCGACAACGAGTCACCATAATCGACGGTCAATCGCTTTGAAGACACCCATGGACCATTCACACAGGTGTTTTGGCTGATGTGCGGCGCTTACTCAACAGCCATGCTCATTTGGCTAGTCTATTGTTAGTCTCGTCGTGGTGGATGCGATCCAATGGCTAGGCACAATAATTTAAATTGAATGCAAAATGTCTTGTTTCTAATACTAGTATTTGATTTTTGATGAATGTATTGATTGTCACTGCAACTGAACTGTTACATTAATTTTACACCATTCTTTTGTTGCTTGTTGTGAATGACTGGTTGGTGGGGACAAGAATGGCGTCATTTATATAAATTAGATAGGTATCTTATGCATTTTATGTCTTGTAATTATTATTTTTTTTATGCATGCATGTTATTTCTGAGATACAATACAACAATATTCTCACCTGATAGCAGTACAGGCCATAAAACTTGGGTAGAAGGGTTCGTTTGTTCTGACTTATATTCTTGATAAAAAATAGAAAACAAAAAAGTTGTCATCACACATTCATTGTATAATATCAAAGAAGTAAAATAAAGATTAAAGAGATGAAGATTTGCTCAAACAGGACAGGCTCACAAACTCTTCATCATTTCTCCTTCTCAAAGACCTTGGGAGCAGACTGAAGAGCAGCCTGTTAGGCCCATCACACTAACATAATGATGTTTCTCTACTTGCAAATACTCATATCCGAGGAAAAAATGACAAGATCTTTCCAAGGAATCAACATCTGTAGCACTAGTACTGCCAAGATTCGAATACTGAACCTCAGGACCTCCGCCACTGACATCACGCTGTATCATCTGTCCGCCAGATCTCAAAGACCTCCTTAACTCCCCAGGGAACATACACTAGAGCAGCTTCTTTCATTCCACACAGAATGGACATCAATCCAACTGATGGATTCCATTCATTCACTCACAGTACAGAGGAAATCTCATTGCATCTATTGTCACTAACTGTAGAGCTGATACACTGCCAGTCTTAACAATGCAGCAGGAGTAATAGTAATATTGAACAGAGTCTTGCTTCCTGCACCAAGTAAGGTTTATTGACCCAGTGTGCTTATCCCTTGCTATCTTAAAAATCCAGCCATGTGTATTGGCGAGGCACCAACTTGCACTTATCTGGATGAATCTTATAAGGGTCTGCATATCAATGCATTCTGCCTTGAAAAAATTTCCGGCCATACAGAGCTGGTCCCTACACTGTCTAAGTACAATATTGTCTAATTACGGTACTACAGGGCAATGATGACAAACAAACTATTAATCTGCATGGCAGGTCTAAGTATCATGACAAAAATGAAGATGAAAGAGCAAATAAAAAGTTTGTTTTCAAGCATCATTAAAAATGTGAATATATCAGTATGTTATTATGTTGGCACCTACCAAAAAATATCCAGGCAACAGTTTCTGTAAGAACTCTGCCTCTTTGTGCTGTACTGTTTTAATAATAAATTCGTCATCGTGCGTCAGGTAAAAAATGCTGCCGCTGGCTCCAGGGTTCGAAAGTTCTTTGAGCGGTTCGTTACACAATGACAGCTGTGGATAAAAAAGAAGAACAAATGAACATGTTAACTGTCCTTATCTATGTAAATAAAATAATAAAAATAAAATATATTCCCTTTATTTATCCCAGGGGGAAATTTTCCTTTAGGGTCTATTCCGAGGGTAGACCGGAGTAACCCAGGTGTTAGTCGCATTCCATCGCAGCAAAGTGGGATCAAGGTCTTGAGAAAAAATCCAGTGCTTCCACCAGGATTGGAACCCACGACCTCTCAAACCAAAGGCTAATGATTTAACCTC
Source organism: Dirona pellucida (assembly GCA_030265205.1). NCBI lineage: Eukaryota > Metazoa > Mollusca > Gastropoda > Nudibranchia > Dironidae > Dirona > Dirona pellucida. Next base: position 7,331 of record JARDUL010053265.1, on the reverse strand, counting down.
TGCACCACCGGCTCCCCAAATATACAAATGGTCATTTCGTCTAGAAAAATAAGTGAGGAAACATGCTTTTGACTGTCTTGTAAAGTTGAGAGGCAGAGGGAGATGTAAGAAGGGGACAGAGAGTGAAAGAGAAAGCACAACCCACCATGAAGTCCTCTGGTTGTATGCCAAACAAGTCCCTGAAATATCGGAATGCGACTGGGGCGTAGGTTTTGAATCGAAAATCGCTGTAGTGATGAGCTGGAGTCAAGTTACTACCTTCACTGTGGGAGGAAGATGTTGAGAGGGAAAAATTAATAAATATTAAGATGGGTTCATTAGACTTCCGTTCACTGTCAGAAGAAAAGACCGTGAGAGAGAATAAAAATTAATAAATATAAAAATAAAAGCAATTAAAATTGGTATTGATAAAGAAATAAATATGGTTTTATATAGTTTATGCCCGCCTGGTACAAGTGCAGGCTCTCGCACAGACTATGTAAAAAATAACAATTCCAAGCTTCAATTCATGTAAAACAAATAACAATTACAGGGATGGTTTGTGTTACCCCTTCTTCAGCGTACTTACAGATGCCAAACAGATCACCTGCTTTTGGTTCAACTCATCCATTTTTGAATCTTTTTGTTTCTTAGCTGAAGAAGGGAAAATCTGAAAAATGTCCTTGCAATTGGTATTTGTTGCACAAGTAAAGCTTGTACTATTCTTTCTTTTATTCTTTTCTTGTGTTCCTTATTTTCGGATCACCAGCTTCTGGCACCCCTCGTAATTTTTGCACGCAAAAATTAATGCGCAACTTCTGAGAAACGTCCCAGTATTTTTCTGTAATCAATTTATATAATGCAGTTACAACTTTTGTACTTAAATCATCTGAGTCACATAATGACCTTTAGTCACAGCCTCAAATATGTAATAATAAATATACTCACCCAGGAAAAAAGACGACTTCAACCACGCCAAAATCTTGCATGAGGACATCCCTCTCAGGCTTGGACGACAAACCTCCTACACTTTGACCTATACCTAGTTGGATAGCAGCCATAAGCTCTGATGTGGGTTTCTGGGATAGAATATCAAGCGGAAAAAACACAATTAATGTTATGTTAGTCTAATTTTCCCAAAATCAGTTTTTCTTTCTATTCTTTTTTTGCTTACATACAGAAAAAAAAATATCAATAAATCGTATTGTAAGAGCGACTGAGTGTCCTACTGGTGTCCGGAGGCTAGAACTAGACAGGGACTATGTTCATCACAAATAAATTTGGCCTTGTCTTCAAATCCTGGATCAACAATCACAATGTGGAGGTGAAGCCTAACAATAGTATTACTACTACATTAGACAGATCATCGGATCACACTTTAAATGCACAGCAAAAATCAAATTGATCTTAAACAAATATGAAAAATAACGCTTTACTTCATGGTACCTTTTTGTACGAGACGATTCCAGATTTGTCCACCCTGCGGTGACCAATTTTCCTTTCCTTGTCTCGCATGGAACTGCTGATGTTTGCCCCCTGCACAAGAATATAAAAAAATACATTATCACAATATTTATCAAAATAAAAATAATAAGCTGATCTGTCTAAGGACAGATTATAACTTCTTTTTTATGAGTGAGAGTGAGTGAGTGAGTGAGAGTGAGTGAGTGAGTGAGAGAGAGTGAGAGAGTGAGAGTGAGAGAGAGAGAGAGAGAGAGAGAGAGAGAGAGAGAGAGAGAGAGAGAGAGAGAGAGAGAGAGAGAGACAGAGACAGAATGAGAGGGAGACGAGAAAAGAAGAAGAAAAAGAAGCACTTTACTAAGAGTAAGAGTCAAGAGTCCTTCGAATATAAATGATAATAATATAATCAAATGAAATCAAAATTGATAATTAAGACCTTGTACAGCTAAGACAACTAACAAGTCTCGAGTCTGATTAGACCACTGCGTCACCAATATCAAACAATAAGTTAAAGTAAAATAATATTAAATATATAGCCGTGAACTTACATCAATCCTGCTTTCTTCTTCATGATCTGCAACACAAAAAGGAATGTATTGTTTATTTAAATTTAAAACTGGAAAAATATTATTATGGAAGGAATGTAAGAAGTGCTACAATGTCTTCTAATCGAATCGTATATACATATTACATCAAATAAGGTGTGATGCATGCGTAGAGATATAGTTATAGCAGAAGACCCTAAGAAGAGTAAGAGACCATTCTAATCTGTGAGGAGTGAAATTATACATACACTGTTTGTAAATTGTATGACGAGAGAACTAGAAACCATGTTACAACTTTCAAAATCAGTTTGAATTCTTGTGTGAAACATTTCCTTAAAATAATATAATTCTAAATTTACTAAGCTAATCTAATCCATGCACAACATGTCATGAGAAGGGAAGCTTTCATTCAGGATTCACCCCCCTACCAACACAAAAGGTAACTTCCTTTTTTACATAGTTGGGACTTCAACAATTACAAATAAAAGTAAAGCAAAGAAAGTTAAAAATGACAAATACAGAAATTTGAAAGAACACGAATGAGCTGGGAAAAAAATTAACATAATCAAAAATAAAAATAATAATAAATAATGTACTTTACTACAGATCTTTTCGAACAGTGAAATTATATTTATAACCCAATGTCCAAAGCATAAAATGGCATGATGATGGGAATGGGAGTAACTTGAACTCAAGACATAAAAACATGTCGAACGTCAACGATTAATCGTCAACAAATTCCTTTCACTCGAGCCGAAAAATAACCTTTTCGTGAATCCTTTAACTCGACTGACTGTAATTTGTGTGGCAGTGCAGTCAAAAAATACTCAACGGGTGTAAAGCACAAAGATGGGTGAAGAATCGGACAGACAGGAAATGTAACTATTCTCTGCTGTGCCTCAGCGCGAGGAATGGTGCATAACTGAACCTGGTCCGTTGTCTCTTGTATTTTTGTATGAAAAAGATTCAAGTGAAATTCGAAGTCATTCATTATTAGGCTGCTTTTTTTTTACATATTACCATTTAATCAATAACAACATTATGGCCATTTTCACAGAGAGACAAAGTAGGTTTTAAGCATACTACTACTATGACGACGTGCAGATTATGTAGGTAAATAATTGGATGTATATTCTGGAGCTCAGACCACGGTACACCTAACATATATGAAGAATATAAAAAAACAGTAAACGAAGGTTGGGGGGGGGGAGACAATGTGTAGATGGTGTTTCATACTATCTATAGCTATTTTATTTAAAGACTAGACAGAGATAGATGATAGAAAAAGGACTTGCGTGATAGAACAAGGGGTTGACTAAATGAATGAAAAATATTTATTTAGAATTGAAATTGTAAGTGGTCAAGGTTTTTTAAAGGTGATCGATATGGGGTTCAATAGGCCGGTCGGTATACACCCCTTACTGTCTTCCCTGTCAAAACCAACACGCGGACACTGAGTGTGAAGCACTAGCGTTTTTATACTTACTGCTATGGACTTCCCTGTTCCTATTTGAGACATTTCACGACATCAGAATTAATTAAAATAGTATTTTTGGCTATTTAGAAAGTAATGTCATGTCCGTGCAGATGATAAGGACACCAGGTCACACTCAACTAACTGTTAAAAACAATTGATTTAGTTATTTAAATTGCACGTCTCGCGACTGTAATAATGTTATCAACAGAAAGATAAAACAATAGCAAAATGGCTGTGAACTTTGTATGACGCGGATTACTTGGAATCTATGTAGATGTGTTATTTTCATGACCTGGTCTGTAAGATGTAGTGGTTGGTAAGGGGTGGAGTGACCCTCGATTAAAAGGAAAACAAACTCCAATCAATATCATACTCTTACTCACAGGCTTCTTTTAAAAATGAACTGCAACTTCGCAAGACTCAAGACAGCGCCTCTAATAAAAGTCTTTGATATATCAAAAACTCCAATTGATAATGATAGTAAACGTCTTGATTTAGATAGTCTTTTGGGGACTTAAACTGACGAACGATTTAGGGCTGTTACTTTTGTAAACTAATCTTGTCTACAACAACTCTATTCTAATAATTAGCTCATCTTCTATTCATCTTCCTTGTTAGAATTAGAAGGCTCCATCATTCTTGTATCATATTCCAACATCCTAGGCTAGACTAGTACTTGAAGAATAGTGGTTCATATTCATAGCCTAGCTGACTTTTAAAAGTAGATGTCCAGTTCAACGTTTACAGTTAAGTTAAAGTAGCCGACTAAGTAGCCATAGTTAGCACTCACCTCATTCATCACTTTTTTTTTACTATTATATATAATGTATTATATATAATGTCTCAGACTCCCTCCAGTCTAGTAGATGTCTACTACTACTTACACTGTGTTACTACTACTACCGTAGACTGTACTCTATAACTATAACTCTCTCTAGGCTCTAGCTAGATAGCCAGGCAGTCACATTTTTATTCACTCATAGACTATACTATAGATTAAGATAGTGCACTACCTATATACTACTATATTATATAGTTAGTTTAAACTTTTTATTTTTAGGGGCAGGCCGGCAGGGGCATGATTAATGAAATGATAACTAAGACTAAGACTAGGACTAAGACGAGTACTTATTATATTAGTACTTGGTCTTCTTCTTAGTCTTATTCTTACACAACAATTGTTGTATGGATTGCTATTTTCTCGACAGGACAATTGATCATTTACACAGTACAGTACAATCTTATTTCAGCAATGAAAACTATCAGATTAGTATTGTATCATCATTCATCATCATTGGGCTTGGGGAGTGAGCCCCTGCTCCTCCTACACATCAACTACTACTAGACTACTACTATACTACTACTACTACTACTACTACTACTACTCTACTACTACTACTACTGTACTTGTTTTTTGTACTACTGTTAGTTAGTACTACTGACTACTGTGGTTGGTGGTGGTGTCGTCGTGCAGCAAGTGCTCTCAGACATGAACAGACCCCCTCTCCTAGCATAGTAGAAATAAAATAATAATGGATTTTATTGAAGCTCCAACAAATAGAGAACAGTCATACATAACATACCGTCTTGATAATAATCATCTGTCTGTTGTCGGCTGGTGGAATCCAACTCCAGTTCACCAGTTGATGAGGGACCAGCAGCCGCCATTGTGATTGTTTCAGCCCACCGACACCGACAAAAACGAAACAAGAAACACTGAGATTATCCTTGAAATTGAATCAAATCTACATTGTTTTGAAGTTCACAAACTTCAGATTGTCTTGAAATGAGAAAAAGAGCGTAATACACACCGAAAAATAAGATAATTATTGTGTCATAAATTTATTTTTCAACACTTATTCCAGCTCGACACTACAGGTCACTCAACGCATGCGTCATGACTTGAGGAAGTAAATAAAGAGGAAACCTCCTCATTTTCCTTATAAAGTTAACTGATTGGATAAGACAAAAATCGATTTCATCGATTTAACTTTTCTCGACGGCAGCATCCTCCCAGGCATCATTAGAATCTAATTACATTATTATGTTTTGAAATTGATTACCATATCTTCTACACGGTTTACGTATATGAAGTTTAGCAAGACCACCAGTAATGTGTGAAATACAATGACGATTGGTTTTAGTTTCAGGCTAGCGGTTTACATAATTATATTATATCATATATTATTTAGTGGAGCACTTCATAATAGAATTGTCATGTTAAAACCAAGTACATAGTCACGGGAAATGCACATGTTGGTCCTTTTCATATTAAAATACTGAGTATCAAATAAAAATACAAAGGCGTTGTTGTCAAAGAAGACGGTAAATTTCCCATCACGTCATTGTGTAAGGTATGCCAATCTCAGAGGTTTGCTTGCTGAGTAAGAGGCTATTAATAATGGCATTTTTGAGAGAAAAGGGTCGGGGTTTTCGTAGCGCAACATGTAATGCAGATGCCATAGTAATGAATCAGGCCTTGAAAACCATAGCATTGATAATTGTAACGTTGTGTATATATAGTCTACACCTAGTGTGTACCTATTAATATAATATAGCAAAATGCTAACTTGAGGTGCAACCACCATACGTATATTACACTATTTAGCGTTGACGTCACCCACACGAACGAATCGTCACTCTATGTGCCAAATTGAATCACTCAATTAATATCATATCATACGGATGGGGGGGGGGGGGGGGTATGCATTTTATAGATTGTAGCCACAGATAATCACGATGCGTTTTAAACTGCGCGTAAATGCAATAGTGATAATTATGGTGACCTGCTGAAGCTATGTAGACCTGAGTGAAAAACATAGCATGTATTTGTAAATTAGCTTCAATGATTGACAGCACAAAATAGTGACGTTTCGACCAACAGGCCTTTGTCGAACGACAACTAACACAAGTAACGATCACAAATAAAACATTGATGGGGTAGAAGGGGAGGGGGGGGGGGGTGAGGGCGTGAGAAGAAAAAAGATATTATAACTATTGCTTTAAAAGCCAGGAAAATAAATAGAGGAGATAAGGAAATAAATGAGTCTATATATTGTTGTTACATATAACAAGTGATAAACAATGCAACTAACCGAAACTTGATTGTAATTTAGCAAATCAGAGCAGAGACTCAATGGTAGCAATCCTCACTCCCTCGCGCTCCCATCCCGCCGCCCCCGCCCCCTCCCCATCAATGTTTTATTTGTTAATGTTACTTGTTAATTATCGCTTGGCAAAGGTCTGTTGGTCGAAATGTCGCTGTTTTGTGCTGGCAAAAGGAAATACACATACTATGTAGTGCCAGGATGACAATCATTGAAGCTAATTTACGCACTCTAATTTTCATTTATACTGCGTGCCACACTGCGTGTCCAGTTGCCATGTATTATATTATCATAGTGTTATCGGGGATTTCGAAGCGCAACATAATAATATAGTCTAACGCAGATGTCATAGTACTTGTTTTGTTTCGTTTTAGATTTTTGAAGCTGTGCTTATTCACCTGTTTTATATTTCCTCACCAATAATAACTTCTGCAGGACACCCCCTTTTTATCATTATAGTTATAGTGACTTGCTATAGATGGTTCTCACTGCTATTTCTGGCATACAAAGGATTGTACAGGTCCCAGAGTAACAATCTATTGCAGTAACAGTTATTCTGTGATCCAGGTGTTCCATATTATCATCATGTATCGGGTGGAGTCACGCCAGTGACTCTGATTCTATATATAGATAATCTCTTTGATCCGGCATATACGTATTTTCAATTGGGTAACATTACCTGTTTGCGTAAGAAAGAGTTGGGAAGCAGGAGCGGATAATAAACTGAATAATAGTAGGAAAGTATGTGAGTGGCAATATATA
>JARDUL010053154.1:0-12231 GCA_030265205.1 Dirona pellucida | reverse complement strand
CCAGACAACATGGTATTGTAGCCTCAGGTGTTCACCCAACAGCTATAGAAACTGTGGACATTTTACCAAAGAGGCATGGACCAGACAACATGGTATTGTAGCCTCAGGCGGTCACCCAACGGCTATAGAAACTTTACCAAAGAGGCAACCGGTTTCAAGTCACATAATGTTATGTTTCTTCCCCAGCGACGCCCTGTAATCTATGCCCTGTAATCTATGCGTATTCAATAACATAACACCCAAGTACTTAGCAATACAAACATGGGCTAGATCTCCGCGATCTACGATTTTGAGATAACTTCAGTAATAAGAGTCTGTATTGATAACATTATTAATGAACCCGCCCAACGCACGGTAACAAAAAAACCAAATCAAACAAAAAGACCTGGCCCACATAATTGAATAATAATATTGTGGTGTCATTATGTGTGTGGGTCAATGACGAAGTTAGTGTTTCACAACATCTATGAGATAATCAAATGGAAGTCCTGTTTCTAACATATGATACTTTTAATCCGACACACACACATACTATAATATAAAAGTGATACAGATAACAAGTGCCGCAAGAAAGCAGTAGATTCGTACAATACTGAACAAGCTCCAACTTTCGACTGCCCCACAATCTCAAACCAAGCTGCTTATATATTATATTATTTTTTAACATCTTTTACATTGACTGACTGACTCACTCTCTTGTGCGCCGTGCGCAGAAGCATTCATCTTTCTTGCATTACGCCTGAACTTAATACTTTAATTACGTGCACAAATACAGCAAGAGCCATTACAATAGTAAGGAAAGAATGGTGAATAAAAAAGGCTTCTAAAGGAGACAAATTACATTTAATAGACGTTTCGGGTTTCCCCTTTATCACACGAACATTCAATGAAAATACAAATACAAAATTGATAGAGGGGAGAAGAGTGTATCTAGGTTCTCTAGGTTTTTATTTGTATTTTCATTGAATGTTCGTGTGATAAAGGGGAAACCCGAAACGTCTATTAAATGTAATTTGTCTCCTTTAGAAGCCTTTTTTATTCACCATTATTGCCTGTATTTTACTGGCTTCCAGCAGCCTCACCACGTTACTTCATCCAACTACAGTAGCCTCCTCCTGAGAGCTCTCTGCCTTAGTTCACGGTTTGCCTAAGTGCATGGTTTGGCCGTGAAACCAAATTTTTTCCATGTAAAGTTACCCCTCTAAGTACACGGTTGCTCAGAGTGGACTCCGCCTAAGAGCAGGTTTTTGCTCTCAGCGACCGAAATTTACCTGACATTTGTGATCGAAATTACGTTTTTTAAACCAAACCAGTAATGCAATCTATCAGCAAGACACGTTGCATTAATCACAGCCCTTCATTTTGTTTAGAGAGGCAATATTCGGGATTGTTTTACCTGCCACATTGTTCCAGGCTTGCTATACCGACACTGACATAACATTCGGTCGGGAAATTATTGCACAATGCGACACGCACGATTGCCTTTTATTTTTATAAAGAAAAGGGATAAAGGGATGAGACATTTGCAATGACCGTCAACGATTATGTCTGTTTCATTGTTTAGCTCTTCAAAGGAGATGCCAACCGCATAATTATGCGAGTCGCGACGTAAACTGATTGGCTTTAAATGTGGCTAACGTTTTCCTTTATGCAGTGTTTTCATTCATTTTGGTTTGTGAGCAGAGTTTTTGGTCAGTGAACCATTAGAATGGTACTGCCCATTGTGTGGGTGGAATAAATCTTTTGAAAAAGATGATGACTTGACATTGGTTAAATTCAATTTGTTAGAAGGCGGAGTTATTGATGAGTCGACTGATGCTGACATGCTCTTTATAATGTCACAACCCCGCCTACCCTGGCCGCCATTTCCATCTTCGCCTAAGTACACGGTTCGCCTAAGAGCACTTTTTTTTGGTCTCCCGACGGCTGTGCACTTAGACGGAGACTACTGTATATAAAACTTGTACTTGTACGTATAAGGTGGACAATATATTGATGTATCAGACTTTTAAAAACATTGTACCGTGTTATCTACTACTAGAGGGGGGTCATTCAAAATTCATATATATATGGAATTCATATATAGAAAGATTTAACACAACTTTAATAAGGGGACATTCATTTGTTTTTCTGAAGGCAAAAGTCTGGAACAGCCTGACAACTCAAACTAGAACTGCTTGTTCAGTTAATAGTTTAATATGGGGGGGGGATTAACTTGATTAAGTTCCTTGATATATAAATTTGATGATTGAAATGGTATTCATCAGTAAGCGATTGTTTATGTTTATGGTAAAAATGATAGTGATGATAGGGTAACAAAGGCCATTTAGGCCTACTTAAACCCTTCTAATATTAATATGGTGCGGTATGCATGAGTGTATGAGTATGGTAAACTGATTTGAATCACAAGAAGGTCGCACTCCTCCTTCCCCTTTACTTTGACTTTGACTTTAACTTTAGTTTTAGGCCTACTCTTTTTTACATTGAATCAATAATAATAATAAGAAGAAGAAGAAGAAAAAGAAGTAATTTAAATGGTCTTACCTTCAGAAAAAGATGTGCGTTTGATGCTACTGCTTCAATGTCAAAGGGTCCGCTTTTAGCGATTATATTCTAGACCCATCTACAAGACGTCTATATGAAAATGCCGAGTCATTCACATAAACTTTGGCATGGGTTTGCGAGCGTATAACATTGCAACAGAAAGTAAACAAGTATCTTCTATTTATAGATTTCGGAAAAACTAAATTTATAAAAGAAACGATTACATTCTTTGGATTTGAAAAGTCAAGTTATGATACTATAATATTCTTGAAGACTAGACTATATCCTTTTCATTAGTGAAATAATAAGAAAATGCTTCTGGTTTATCCATGATTTATAAGCAAAAATTAAATGATATTAACATCAATTAACTGAATTATGATGGATATATTATATTTATATTTCCGTATCGATATTGAAATATCAGATAAAAGCATGATCCACAGTAATAATAGTCCGCAGTCCGCAGCAGAGCGAAAGCGAAAGTTGTCAAGAAGTCACAGTGTACAATCAGGCTGCTAATGATTATGTTAATATCTTACTAAAAATCATGTTCTCAAGTCCAAATTTCATAAGAAGAGTCCCGGCTTTTCTTTTGGTGCCCTTAAGGGTTTCCTCAATGTATAAAGCACACGAGAAGAGCAAATTTATGCAAAAATTGATCAACAAGAAAGGTGCTAAAGCCAAGTAAGTTTAGTAAAAGTTCTTGCACTTGTGCAGTTGCAGATTTAAGATTTTATTAATTATATTTTTTTAGTAGTGATGATAGTCATTAATTTAGTGTTATATATAAAGATAATTAATATGGCTCGAAAACTGAGGTCTAGCAGATATTTAACTTCTTTGGGCCAGAGAACTTAGAAACAATCGGAAAGTGCAGATTGTTTTCCCCTTGCCTTTGCCCTTACACTACTATCAACAACAGTAGTTACATTAAACCTAGTACTATCTACTACATAGCTAGTAAATAATTAGGAAACCCGGGAAATGGGGATAAAATCTAAAGGAACAGATTTTTAACCCTATAATCGGGGCAGGAGCACGCCTAATATAGGGAAGACTTTATGAATATTTTTTTTTGTTTTGACTGTTATTTCATTTTTACATTTTACTTTCTTGGTTACAATGTTGTAGTGATTTTATGGTCTATGTGTAGTCTAAGTATATTTTTTATTTTGACCTTTAGTATCGTAATCATTCGTTTCTTTACGTGCAAGTAATATTTCATGTTAATTTCTATACTAACCCTAAACCCTAACCCCACACTAACACACTAAAACCCTAACCCTGAACACTCAAGTCTTAGACTTAACCATAGGCCCTAACCAAATTATGATTAGTAGTATGACCCTTCGATACTCAATATGAATACACCCATCTGACAGTCAATAATAATAAATATACCTAAACTACACTTTGACAATTTTGTCTTTGCAAAATAACAAAATAATGCGCACTATGCGTTTCATATGTTTTAAATTAATTTATGGTTCTAAAGTCATTGTGCATGTTGGCACAATTAAGAGTTTGTGAAACCTTCAAACACGGAACATAACAGTGTTGGCATCTTCGTATTACAATCTCAGACTGACTTGTACAAGTCAAACTACTAAAACAATGACAACAGTCTCCAGATAGATGCAACAACATAGCCAACCGCAACAAACATAACCAAATCAAAAGAGACAGAGCCAAATGCAACTAACACATTATATACTAAACTATAAGACATGGATCCAAACACAACAAATGGTGCCAAACCACATGGACAGAGTCAAACAACAAGAGAGATAAAAACTCAGATCCCTACAATGTTAAGAAAGCATCTTAACAAGATTGTTGATTATGTTATTGTATAAAAGAGGTAAAAAAAAATAGACATACTCAGAATCCTTCTGCAAGAATTGCCTTCACGTGGCAGAAGGGCTTTAAATGTATCCCATTCTCAGAATAAAATGCTCAAGATTTAACTATAATATAATGTCATAAGTACATAAGTTGAACAGACAATATTGAGTGGCATTATTATACCGCTTATCCATAATGATCACCATGCTCTAAGCGCTTTACAGTAGCACATTTGCACAGGGAAAGAAACAGAACTCTCAACTCTTAATACGCCCAGACGGCCTGACAGGCACAAATACAATTTTTGGCTAAGGATGACGTTGCTTAAAACTGAGGAGACCTCTGAATTTAACGTCTATCTCTGATAGGTTGAGGTAGGCCTAAGGACGCAAATGACGGTGAGCCAATACATTTCATTACGTATTAATATTGTCATGACGTTTTTTTGGGTTCCAGAAGGTCATCCATTCATTCACTAGCCACGACAAACTTTGCTTGACAACACCATCCGTTGAGTTGTGTTCTCTAGACGGCTACTGGGTTTGACTGTACACTCCAAAAACAGTTATAACGAATTCTTGGGGACAGCACAATTTGTCTCATTATAACGCTATTCTTTACAATGTTGTTGTTATCAAGGGTTGAGTCAATGCTACATCAACTTACTGTAACCCGTTATACTTGGAGTGGTAATGACAGGTCTGTTTCGGTCATGACTGGCCACGGCCAGCTCTCTGATCTAACTCTAAGAAGAAGCAATTCAAGATCAGGCTTATTTGTGAAGAATTTGAATTGCGGATACTGCTTATACTCACTTGGTATTGGGGTGGGAATGCAAGCCTTCTTGGTTGGATGAGGCAATAATTGGAATAACCAGGGGCCGTGTACACAGTCCTTATGTTAACTGGATAAGTGGATAAGTGGATAACTGGATAACTGGATAAGTGGATAACTGGATAAGTGGATAACTGGATAAGTGGATAAGTCGTTTGTGCATGTCGTGGATCACAAAAATCACGTCATGTTTTGAGTAGAATTAAATGTTGAAGGATATCAAGAAGAATTGTGCTAAAATGTGCTAACAGTTTAAGTAGGAGGAGGGACTGTGAAGACGGGCGCAGGAGAGTCACCTCAATTTGTGTTTTACTTTATCATGTATAAACCGAAACATATTCTATTTTATATGTGAACCTTTCATTTTTTCAGAAAACAGTGGTACAAGCCACATCTGGGTGAGGTAAGTGACAACATAATATCCTCTTTTTATTTACGTTAATCCCAAAGGAGTTTTAAGACATGATTTTATGGATCATGGGGAGTGGGTTTTGATGATGAAGTTAAAATGTTATTATAAGAAAGTATTTTCAACCATAAAGATAAAGATAGGCTTATGGTCTGTAACCCCGCACAAGTACATGCTCGCAGTCTTTACATCATTTATCCCCCACCAGACTGTGTCATTCAATATCCATCTCAACTCCCTAGGGAGCATACAGTAGAGTAGCCTGATAGGTTCATCGTACTAACATACAGACAATGTCTTCCTCTACCTGTAGCTGGGTAGGTACTCATTCAAACCTGAGTGGAATGTGGAAAAAATGTGTAAAGAGTCTTTCCCAACGACTTAACATCTGTAGCTTCAGCAATAAAGAAGAAAATGTTATGACACTTATGTAAGACCCATCTTCAAGTACAGCAGCTCAGTCTGGGACCCACACAAAAAAATGACATGAATGAATTGGAGAAGGTACAAAAAAACGGCTGCTAGTTGCTAGGTATCTTAGCGGAAATTTCGACCCAAGAGCCGGTTCTTGACTTGCCACCACTCGCAGAGAGGAGAAACACAAATAAAGTCCCCCCTTATTCCACAAAGCACTGCAGGACGCCGCAAAAATACTAGCATTACGTAGAAGAGCAGACAGACAAAGCAAGAAATTCAAATCTCAAGTTCAAGTTCAAGGTCCCCCGCTCTAGAACAGATGCCCACTTACATTTATTTTATCCATCAGTCGTCAGACTTTGGAATGAGCTCCCCACCATCACTAAGCAATCCAGCACAGTAGAAGTTTTTAAACCACATGATTAATTGTGTTTGATTGTGTATACCCAGCCATACACAAGTCTTCATGAATCCAAATTTTGGCTTAAAGGAAGAAGAAGAAAAAGGATTCAAACCCGCAACCTCATGTTGAATAGGATAACCACTCGGCCACCGTCGCCACATGGTGGTTAGAGAGTATCTATGAGTTTATTTATATATATGTATGAGTATGATATACTTTATGCCTGTGTGCTGTGCAAAGCTGATCCCTACATTGTTTTTCTTTATAAAAAGGGGTTTGGATGTCCAGATAAAACTGTAATGGGTAGACATTTAGAGACATATAAATTCTGCAGTTTAATTTTTGTTTTAACTTTCAAATCATTTTAACATTTATTTAAACAAACTCTTATCTCGCCAATTATTAGACCAACCAAACAACACCTGCGCATTTCTTATTTTGTTTGTGTTTTCTAATACTATACTCTCAACAGCCATCAGAAGTGGAACCAAGGAAGGGAATTTCACACGGACATAGCGTACGTCTTAGACAGCTCAGTCATGTGCTGTACGACAGAATTGTAGAAATAATCAACTCAGGAGAGCTGTCACAAGACATCCTGGAAAAACAAGTGTCTATTACATCTGTGAGTAAATCATGTAATAGCAAAGTATCTTGTAGACTTTTGTAGAATTTTTTTTTGTTTTTGTTTGAATAACTTATTGATGTTAGGTGTTCGTTTCAGATGTATGATTCTTGAATTGGGGCGGAATCCTTTTTATTATTATTATTATTATTATTATTATTATTATTATTATTATTACTAATATTTATTTATTTTTATTATTTTTTTATTATTATTATTGTTATTATTATTATTATTATTATTATTATTATTATTATTATTATTATTATTATTATTACGGCTCATGAAGCATAACTTGTTTGCAATGTTGTGCTTTATATTTTTCCAAACTGTTGTTAAAAAATAATTGAATTTAATGTTTTGCTAATCGAAGGCACTGTTAGATTTTGAAATATTGATAATAATAATAATGGTAATAGTACAGTAGTTGTTGGATAAATGCATGCTCTGCCTGAACACATGTTAATGCTTACCGACCAATTTTTTTAATTGTATGATCATTGTGCATAAACGCAGGTCAGTATTTAGAAACACAGTAAATTGATGTTATGCCATAAATTTTATCGAACCATTGTGTTTAAAACTCATTCCAAAAGTGAGCAATGAGTGAAGTGAAAAAAACACAACTTCCGCTAATATTAGGAAAGAAACATTTAGCCCAGATTGCTCATTGTATGTATATGTAACGTCACGGACAAGACTCTGGACAATGTTATATCATTAGTGTATTTAGCCTTCCAGACAGAATGGTAGTGGGATAATATAACAGTGCCAGTGAGAGTGAGAGACTAGAACAGAAAATAAAAAAATGATTTTCATCGACTAGGGGAATCGAACCCATGTCTGCCATAGCAACTCCGCCTCGTCAACAACTGTCTTGTCTAGCCCTGCCTTTGTTCTTCAGGGCCTATTGGATTGCAACTTGTCATCACGTCTGCCTGCACACAAATAATTTCTGGAACAGCCTCTGATCTACACCTTCATATTTACCAAGAGTTAATTATAGTTATATCTCGTGTAGGCTTCTTACAAAACACACACTTTTGGTGTTGTCATTTCCATTTCACCTTTCAATTTGCAATGTAGGGTTCAATTATCGTGACTTTTATCCATAAAGCTCTTTTACACATGGATTTTTTAACTTTATAACTTTTGATTTTTTGTGAGGATGGGTTGTCGCTGCAATGCTCTACCCCCAGATCCCTAGAGGCCTGGTGGATTGCTTTAAGTCAGATCTCTCTCCTTTGGCAAGCCTCCCCCCCCCCCCCCCCCCCAACCACAACAAGGTGGCAATCTGTATGGTGATTTACCCAATTTAGTTAATCTTCTGTCTGCGCTCTATGACAATATCAATGCAAATTTTATGACACATTTTATATTTTTGGCAACTAATGTAGGTAAACATGGCCAAAGATATGAACAACCTCAACATTTACTGGGATTCGGATAGAGATGACTGGGAGCAGGTTGAACAGCTGCTTCAGGCTCTTGGTGGAAAGCTTAGGTAAGGTGTATTTTGGCAAACTGTGTAAATTAGATTTTATATGCACTATGATCATACAATTAAAAAAATTGGTCGGTGAGCGTTAACATGTGTTCAGGCAGAGCATGAAATATATATATATATATATATATATATATATATGTGCAAAAATCATCTTTGAGAGTTATTACAGTTCTGCGAAAGTCTTAGAGGAGTTTGAAACAATCATCATTTTTGTTTTTTTTGTTATCCATTTTTAGATACGTTTGTACTCTTTTAAAAAGTAGTGTATTTTTAGCATGCGCTAAAAATGCACAAATTTGTTATTTTAATTTTCGATCAACATTTGACTTCCAGCTTCGGTCGTTATACAGATTTATTAATAGCATCGCTCAGGTTTTCTTTTGCTGTTCATGGGCTAAACTAGACACATGCTGGTATCAAAATAAACTGTTACGTCTGTGATCTGATTTGAACTTAGATATCATGATGTGAAAGAAAAAAAATGCCCTTTAAACATGCAATCGTCGTAACTCACTACTGTGACACTTGTTATACTGCCTTGCCTGTCACACTTACCGCCACCTTTTTTTGCCTAGGACAGATGGGATGCCTATATAAAAACACTACCACCACTCATTATTCCGCCATACCGCCACCTTTTTTTACCTAGGACAGATGGGATGCCTATATAAAAACACTACCACCACTCATTATTCCGCCATACCGCCACCTTTTTTTACCTAGGACAGATGGGATGCCTATATAAAAACACTACCACCACTCATTATTCCGCCAACACCAACTATTTTGCTGGAAAGGCTTTAGACATATAATCTAAGAAATATTAGTTGGTACAATAGCGCCAATTTTTATTTTTTTTCACTTGCTCTTAAATGAGATAATTTAAAAATAGATAAATCATAAATAGATAGGTCATCAGAGCGTGCTAAACACACACACTCTAATCACACACGTAGCATACCTATCGCTCATCATAACAATCAAAGGGTCTTACCTTTTACTAATGTATGATATACAGTAGTACTGGTGGTTTCTTCTCAATGCATCACCAATCAGTCTCTGGCACATTATGCCGCCAACTATAGCTCAGTCTCAAAGCTTGTGATATAACGAGTCACGACTGTACATGAAAATACACTCAAATTATTTATTCTGAAAACAATTTCCACACAAATCTAATGTTATTCAGAAACTTTTTTTTTTGCGCGGACGATAGAAACATCTTGTCTTATGGTTTTCTTTATCACCCTATTGTACATGCCAAATCTAGGAACTCTCTATTGATTAGTGATTTAAGACAGGCGGGTGATCAGCTCACCGTCTTTAGAATTATCAATGACACTGTCATTACTTTTTTTAAAGTCTAGACATAATTAACAATGTTTTGATTATATTTTTCTCTCTCATTAAATAGGAGTCTTTTAATTTCCTACCACGTCCTCGGTCGCATCCCTCACGTTGTTTTCGTGAAAGACAAGACAATCGTGAACCTGAGTGAACTGACAGAACTGTTTGAAAAGGCTGACTACGGCCCCGATTATGTGCCCGGCTCAATCCAAACAGATGTCATGTCATTGGAAGATGAACTAGGTTCACAAAAAGTTAGACAGGGAGGAATGAGTTCAGACGATGCAAGAGTACAAGAATATGATGCGCGGCTTCAATCAGAAGAAAGAGATAATGATAATAATGATTGTCTCCATGATAATCTTTTTGAAAACGGACTTGATTTGAAGAAGGAGCAATCCCCCATGCAGAAAGAATTACTTGATGATCGAGGCAACTTGAGTGCAGATTCAGCTAGCTCAAATTCTGAAATAAATTCAAAGGACCTCAATTATCGATCAGACCTGTATGGACTTAACAGGGACGAGATAATGAAGAAAATATTTGCCAAGAGAAAGAAGCCTATTGTATCCGCGAAAACGGAACCTCTTTTGCCATTAGATTTTGATATTAAATCCGATATAGCTCCTGCTTTACAGTCCCCTACTATAACAAAGACAAAATTGAAGCGTATACTTGCCAAGGAGGAACGTAGACTGAAAGAAAAAATGTTGGTGAGGGACGACTTTGATTTCTGATTTTTGTGGGATGCAGTTTTAGTTTAATATCTTGATGGGCCACGAGGTCATAGATTGCAGGTTACGCAGTTTGCTGTTCAAGGTGTCAACTTACCATTTTGGCATAACAAAGTCTTTGGTTCAAATTTTTTCTAGGAACTCTTCCAAGAATCTGATATGGAGGTTAACACTCAGAGACTAAAATAATATTATATTGGTAGTCTGTAACAATAACTCTGAAAGTTGTAAGCAGGTTATCAAGTTCTTGGAGAGAAATATCATATAGGTGGTATGTGACAATATCTCAGAGAGTAATTAATAGTAATCAACAGGTTATCAAGTTGAATGCTCAGAAAACATATTTGAAATCCGCTATTGGTTGAGAAAATTGTCATGCGTCAATGATAGAATGTAATGCATAATATGTGCATTTAAATGAGTAGAAAGCTCTTGGGGAGCCAGGTGGTACAGTGGCTAAGTCACTCGCCTTTGGTTCGAGAGGTCGCGGGTTCAAACCCCGGTGGAAGCACTGGTTTTTTTCTCAAGACCTCGATCCCATCCTGGGTTATTCCGGTCTACTCTCGGAATAGATCCTAAAGACAAATTTCCCCATGGGATGAATAAAGGGAGTATTATTATTATTTTTTTGTATTATGTATTATGTTGATCTTTATATCATTAATATACTTACATATATTTAGGGCAGATATGATACATGCATCTAACTAAATGGTATCCAAAAGAATACACCAGATAGCTATTTATGAAATAGAAATCACTGTGATATAAAATCCTGTATTTGTAGAATTCGTAATTTGTCAAGTTGTAAAGGATAATCTTCCTCTTAAAAAACGTGACTGTTCCGGTCCGCAAGGCTAAACATAGAATGACCATTTGGTGGGAATCGCAGTTCTCAGATCACAATTTCTAAGCGCCTGGACAGGGCAAGAAGGTGAAATCAAGTCTCATCTTGGATGGAGAATGGAAGAGGAAGTGACAGTTGAGTATTAGAAATGGTGGGAGATCAACATATCACTTAAAATGCCACGGACAACTACAGTTGTCATATTTTTAGCTACATTTTAGCCATGTTTAGCTACTCGTAAAGTGCCGACAACTACTCAGGACATGGTAAGAGCCGAGTGTGGTAACTCAATAATTACATGAACCAAGGTGCTGTGTATCATGCATGATATTTCTCTTGATCAAATTATACCATACTCCCCCGCGACCTCTCGAACCAAAGACGAGTGATAGCGTTGGAAGTCAAAGGCCAAATGATAATTCACGTTCTAGTGATTGGAATTGGTCAATTGGGATTGGATTTGGACAATTGGACCATTAGGATTGGAATTGGACAATTGGACCATTAGGATTGGAATTAGGATTGGAATTGGACCATTAGGATTGGAATTGGACCATTAGGATTGGAATTGGACCATTAGGGTTGGAATTGGACAATTAAGAATGGAATTGGACCATTAGGATTGGAATTGGACAATTGGGATTGGAATTGGACCATTAGGATTGGAATTGGACAATTGGACCATTAGGATTGGAATTGGACAATTGGACCATTAG
>JARDUL010053044.1:0-12235 GCA_030265205.1 Dirona pellucida | reverse complement strand
TCTAATATTTGTTTTGGTATCCTACTATCATTCATTCTGTTTACATGTCCAAACCATCTTAGATGATTTTTCTCTATCTTGTATGATAATATTGTAAATGGAAAAAAAAAAATATATAACCAAAGAAAATGTCTTGTTTCAATTTCACTGTGGACGAATAAAATCGATCAAAATGTATTTATTCTATTATCTTATCTCGAGTGTGTTTAATTTTATTCAACCCATTCATCTATGTAGTGCGCTTTGGTGTGAGTTTCGAACATATGCAAAAATATAAGGATACCCACTGGGCACAAAGGTATGCAAATAGACGATCATCCAACACATTCCTTTTTTTTCTCTTCTTTTCTTTGTCTGTTTTTGAACATAGCAATATGTCAGTCGCGGATTACTTTCTCAGTTGTCAGCTGATGCCCAGTTTTACACTTGGGTAGAGTGAGTAAGTCGAAATAAGTTTTTTTCCCCAAGGAAAACAACACAATGCCAAAGTGAAAACCAGATTCGAACCCATACGCAATCTCCATCCTAATTGCGTGGATTGTCTTTTAACCTCTTGCCCACCGTGCCATCGAGTCCAAGGAGCGACCACAAGCAATCCACCAAGGGACAGTGATGAGGGAAAACTGTTTATCGAGTCCCCTTTATACCACAGAAAACAGTGTAAGGGCCAGCCATATGTCAAACTATGAAGGGTACACATGACAAATGGAGGTAAATAAAAATGACGAGGACTAACACCACTCATCACTTTACATATGGCTAGAAAGACTCTGCATCATAAATTCAAGACGAGCAGGTGATAAGCCCACCGCGTCCAAACCCCTTTATCAGTAAATATGACAATAATGTACCATGAGATCCATACATTTTACAGATAAACAATTTGCTCTTACCCCAGTGGTTACTCTTCAGTTACAAGACAACTGGGAGTTTTCACCTGGGCAAATGAGGGAAACCCGCCTTTTATAAATCCATTATCTGTGTGCCTCCCGGAAACTCAGTCCATCCAGGATATCATGAATGAATGAATGTCATTTATATCCAAGGTCATCACCATACTCTAAGCGCTTTCGCTTTCGCCCCGAGAAAACAACAGAACGTTCAACGCTCTATACGTTACATGTATTCATGCTGCCTAATAAGCGCAAATACAAATTATCTTGGGGAAGGGAATACGCTGCTTGCAACCGATGAGAGGACCTCCAAATTTAACATCCGTCTCCGATAGGACGGATGGCTGAGAGGCTTCTCCCCCTTTCCAAATGGCGTCGCCTTTCCGCATGACGAGAGGAGGGATAGTGTCATCTTGCTTCTCCTATTTAAAGAGAACTGTTCTCTGCTCCCCGTTATTTCATTCTTATTTCTTATCCATCCCCATTAATATCAAGACGTTAAGTCATTGCACCTTATCCAAATGCCTCTTTGGTAACATTTCCACAGTTTCTATTGCTGTTGGGTGAACACCTGAGGCTATAATACAATGTTGTCTGGTCCAGATATGAGTAATATTGAACAGTGTATTGCTTTTTGTACCAAACAAGGTTTATTAGGCACAGTGGGCTGATCCATTGCTTGCCTTAAACATCTTGATCCATAGATTACCCTGCTCTGTATCAGGCCATGTGTACTGATGGGGCACAGACTTGCACTTAACCTGGATACGTTTTACCTGGGTCTGCGCGTCGATGCCTTCTGTCTTGTGCACTGTCCTCAGGTTGACTCAAAGCTGGTCCCACACTGTTAAATTACGGTAATTTTGGGAACAAATAACAAACAAACCTTATCCACGCCATTATGATGGAGATTGCGTATGGGTTCGAGTCTGGCTTTCGTTTCTTCGGCATTGCGTTCTTTTCCTTGGACAAAATACAGGGGGAGGGGCATCGGTGGCCGACTCGACGGTTGGCGTTGACAAGCAACGATTACCGTGGCTAGTGAATAGACGGGTGACCACCTAGAATCTAAATCCGTCAACGACAATATTTATATATATGGAAATGTGTTGGCTCAACGGCGCTTGTGTCCTTAGGTAAGACACTTCAACATTGTTTTCTCGTCCCATCTGAGACGGACGTTGAATTTGGAGGTCCCATCGGTTGTAAGCAACGTTGTCCCTGTCCAAAAACTTGCATTCGCGCCTTACAGACTGAGTGTGGCATATTAATTGTTGAGCGTTCCGTTGCTTTCCCACGGCAAAAGTGCTACCGTACTGTAAACACTTTGAGCATAGTGATGATTGTGAATAAGTGCCATATAAATCCTTCATCATTATTATAATTGTTATCAGTACCGCAGTGCAATGTATGGACAACTCTAAAAAAGACAGAACTGGAAGTACTTTGGATCAAGAATCGAAAAAAGACCAGCAGGGGATCAACCCATGGGTCTCGTGGGTATTACTTTTCAATTTTGCCAGGACATCGACCACAAGTGACTTTCTCCTTACGATTTTGCAACTTTCGCGGATTCTTTTAATGTCGACGTCACTACACGACATATAGCCATGGAGCTGAAAAGAACCATTGGTACATTTCCAATAAGCCGAAACGATAATGTATGTCATCGGAAAAATATTTTCCTCTAGGTGTGTGTGTGTCGGGAGGGGGTTTAAGGGAGGATTGTTGTTGTTCTTCTTCTCGTTCGCTTTTGATTCTTTTGTGCCCCATAGTTTCTCCAGCAGAGGGGCCCCACTGGTCCATATGGTCTTCCTGTGGGTCTCAAGCAGTGGGCACGACTGCAGACTGAGGGGTTTTGAACTTGGAACCTTCGGAATCTGCGGCCAAACACGAACGTCGAGACCGCTGTGAACTGTTACCACAATTTGGCACAATCCTACTTGGCATCCTTCAACATTGAATTCTGCTCATAGCATGACGTTGTTATCGTGATTCATTGCGTGCACAAATGTCTTGTGAGTTGACTTGTAACGTCTGTGCATACCACAGAATAACTACAATATAGATATAGCTACTATAGGACAAGATCGTTAGAAGGTTTTCCCCAGCAACTTGACCTTGCTATGCGGGAAGTACCGAAACAAATCATGAGATTCCTTATTCACCATTGGAAAATTGTCTGTCACGGTACATTATACTCACAATAGAACGACCTCGGGGAAATGGAAAACCCAAGTAAGCGGTTTTGACCTATTCTGGGGTGTTTACGGCCCCAGGGGCCGCATTATGGGATCTTGAGGGGAAAAAACCCAGTGCTTCCACCAAGGTTTGAAGCCGCGACCTCTCGAACCAAAGGCGAGTGACTTAGCCACTGCACCACCAGCTCCAACATGTATGTTACGCATTAGAATCATAAGAATGCGTTACCAACTACATCGGCTTTATACAAAAATAAGTACAAAATGATAAATTCCCTTAACTTAATTTCATAATTTGGAATCGTTTATTCTTACTCAAATGACACATTGCATTATTTATTTTTTGATAGCTTCTTTTTACCAACGTCTATACAAATAATTTCCACACGGGGGATGAAATACAGTATTATCTTATCTTATCTTATCTTTATACTTTAGTCATCCCAGGGGGGATTTGTCTTTAGGGTCTATTACGAGGGTAGACCGGAATAACCAGGCGTTAGCCGCAGTGCAGCGCCCCCAAGTGGGATCAAGGTCTTGTTTAAAAAAAACCAGTGCTTCCCCAGGGATTTGAACCCACGACCTTCGAACCAAAGGCGAGTAGCTAAACCACAGCACCACCGGCTCCCCATATTTCGGCTATCATAAACATCGAATGGAAAGGAATTGAATAAGTACATGAAAGGAAGGGGTTTTCGGTATGGATATGTGGGGGACATTATTCATGGCAGTATGCACCGAAAAACCAAAAGGTATAATAACAGTTAACAGGTATTGATATGGAAATTTGGAGTGAAGTGTATTTTCCATGAGATAAGGGTAGGTTGGTGGACCTAACGGAGTGTGTCAACGGCAATGGGTTTGAGTAATTATTCAGACAGAAAACAATGAAACATCCAGACTTAAAGTTTAGTCAGGAGAGACTCGTTTTGTTCCTCGATAACCAATGCTCAGTTAATGAGCCACTTTTGAGCGTATTTACATATACAAATATTGCCGAGTAAAGCTGGATGGATTGAGAACTGTAAAAACTTTAAAATCCTCCATTAGAGTGTATTTGATTATTCTGTTACTGGGACATTTGCTTCAGACCCAAGGCCTTCTATATAGCTATATTACAGGGGGCCTTGGAAGGCCTCATTGCAAAGATTCAAAATTTCGTTGCGAAAAATAAATGCAGCTTAAGTATGGAAAACATGTTTGTAATCACTTCAGCGGAACTAGAATTAAAGGATTGGCTGTCGACAAAGCACTGAGAAAAGAAAACAAAAGATCGCATAACAGAAAAAACACCCTCCCATTTCATTGAATTATTATTTTATCTAAATCTTCTATATGGATTCCAACTTCCTTGTATATCTTCCAAGATCACTATGTAAGTAGACACACTGATTTTACATTCGAATCTGGTTCAGAACATAGTCTATGCAGATAGTTGAATTACGATGGGTGGTGAGTGGTGACTTCGGGTTCAGTCAAGCAAACAAAATTCCCGAATTCCACAATCTGGAAAAATCATGGTTAATAAACTAACTAGTGTAGTGTAGCCCTTCATCCTATACGTCTATAGAGATCTCATGTATAGACTAGTCTATCTAAAACTATTACTTGAATCTTGAGTCTTGCATTCAGGGATGATTCACTTAGTTGACATTTTCCCAGGAATTTGGCAATCAACACAAGAAGACAATGTCAATGATTGAAATTGAAATTGAAATGTAGAATGAATGAATGAAATTAGAATTAGAGTGTCTACTAATAATAATAAGTGCTACTATCTAGCACTAGTCTAGTCTATATCTAATGACTGGATTCAAAATGTCAATATTACAAGATCAGACTAATCCACTATGCCATGCAAGTAATTTGTTGCATCAAATTCAAGTAGAAGTAGAGAAGTGGAAAATTGCTCTGGACATAGACTAGGGAGGACTAGACTAGACTGCTATCATCTAAGAAGACTCTAGGATGTGTGCGCATTACACATGGATCTCTAAAAAACCCATTGCTTTTTAAATTTGTATTCCATCTGCAACAACATTGATTTCAAGAATAACTCTATGACCATTGTAAAAAAATATAGGTCACTGGTTTCTTACTCTTTTTTGCTATATATAAATATAATAATAATATATATATTTTTTTAATTGATTGTTCCATGATGTTCTAAATATTGTCATATATAGAATGGACCTCTGGCCAATGACTCTCTGTACTTTACATTATATTATTATTAGCATTGTAGTTGTAGTTTATAAAAACAAAAGTAACAAAAGCAAATTTCCATTTCATTTATTTTATATATATATAAATATGGGCAAATATATTTTGTTATCTTTTAAAAAAAAAAAATATCATCATGTACATGAAATTAAAGATCTTGATAAGGGGAGTGGGGGGTTACCAAGGAATAAAATTCACGCTTCTTAATATTTCAAAATGTGAAATGAGTCTCAGGGGAGGTTTTGAATGGTTCATTCAAAACAAATGTGATCCTTTTTACCAACTACAGGTGCTATAAATTACTAAAATGCTTTGTTTGATTTGTGATCATTTGTTGAAGGATGGGGGTTGTTAACAATAAGTATTGATAATATATAACATAATATATTAAATATATTGAATTTTATAAATTATCATCACTGACAACAATACAAAAAAAAAACAAATTTTTAAAAAACTTCCCCCCCCCCCCCCCCCACCAATCAGAGCATCAACAAGCAAGAGTATCAGTTGTTGCAGCATGTTGATGGCACCAATCGATCTATGGTAGGAGGCGGGGAGAGGTATGGAAGAGGAGGAATCAGTGACTGAATCAGGGAGTGACTTAGTACCCATGGCTTGGGTTCCATCTCCCCCAGTAGACATGTCCACCATTAAACAGGTATGGCTATACTCTATAAACTATAAATATTTGTTTGTTCTCTATTTATTCCCTGTTGGCATCCAAGTGTGTCTTGGCTTGTCTTTTTTTATTCTCTTCTTTTTTTTTTTTACACAATTTTATTCCTTTTTTTTATGTGTTCTCACTATTTTTCTACAACTAAGATTTCTTTGTTTTCGTGTGACTTGTTCTCTCACTCTGTAAAAATTTGCAAAGAAGGATATAGATATATTAACAAAATTATATAAATTGTTGTTAAAATTTGAGGTCCCTCAATCTCAAGGTAGACATTCTTTTCATTTGTAATGGATACAAGATCTCAAGTTTTTAGTTCTTTTTAACATTTTATGTTTTGGTAAATTCGCAGACTACACTCAATCTTTAAAAAGACGATCCATTCTTATTGCCTCGTCCTGCCCACGCATTGTTCTATTTTTGAACAAATACCTACATGATGAGAGTGTGTAAAATGTACTACAATTTCTTCACCAATAGAATGAGACAAGTGGAGATGACGATTTGTTGATGGTGAATCCAGAAGAAGAAGAGTCTGACGTCGGGGCAATCGACTGTAGTCCTCCTGCAGGAACCAGTGATATGAACTTTATTATCGTCGCTGAGGCTGCTGCAGAAGAAGCTACAAGTGGTAAATTTTTTAAATTTTTTATTGAACATGTTTTAGCCTCTTTCCTCTCTCAGGTTTTTCCCCCAGCAGATTAACATAGAAAAAAAGCGATGTCTTTTCCTTGACAAATGATAACTATAATATATATATTTATTCATAAACAGTGTTTCTTTTTTTGGGGTCTTTTTTTGATTGTCTTTAAAAAAAATAAAAATTTATATATATATATATATAGTACTGTCGGCCTTTGTAGTCAACATAATCTAATGTATTTGGTAATTGCGTACCCTCTATTTTTGTCTCCTTTGCAGCATTGTACCAAAACATTGACAGTACTTGGACACCAGCAGACATCGCCTCAGTTGATATGGAACCCTCTCAAAACTTTGATGGTAATTCTTTTAAAATGATTCTACATGCATTTAAGCAATGATCTAATTTACATAGCTTGCATCCAACCCTTGTAATATCTGATTTATAACAAATGACGTCATATAACCATTCAATTTTATGTAATTTACTTGTAAGAGGCGGCTGTTTCCCATCGCAAGGTGCATTATAAATGGAGAGTGGTGGATTAATTTATCTGAAACGAACGAATGAGGACCAATTATTTTTATTCTATGTGTTACTCATTCAAATTTATTGTCCTGTCTAGACGCTGACCCATCGACAGATGCAGTTGAAACAGCCGCTTTGATTGACAGCAGTATGTGCACCATTCTCAATCACTTGTCGGATCTCTCTGATGACCCGGTGACCTCTGCAGATGCTGCTGATCCACAGCCCTCTTCCTCGTTTTTGTCCTCTTCTTCATGCACCCCCTCCTCCTCCCATTCCCAGAACAACTTTCCCAGTGACCAGAATGGAGCCAGCAGCTCTTCTCCGTTACTCGACGGGCGTGAAAGGGGCGGTTCTCCAAACTATGCATCGTTTGACAATAGAAGGAATGGAAGGAGGGAGGAGGGGAGTGGTGGGCGTGATTTTGGTGCTGGTAACGACAGTAGCAACGACGTAGATATAATGTTGGTCGACCTTTACCCGGAGGCGTCGGCCGATATTGCCAACCAAAATACAGATTCCTCCGAGTCGTGGGAGGACATGAAATTGCTCAACCCTTATCGTCTCTTCAACCTTCCTGAACCTGGGGACCAATCATCTAGCTCTGCATCTTCATCAGCATCCGCAGTAGCGTCGGCTGCATCGAGAAGATGGCGTCGTAACTTTGATCCTGGCACGAGGGATGGATTTAAGATCTTCAACATTAATGAAGATGGTAAGTGATTATTGGTTTTGTGTTTTTTTGTCATCCAAAGCTGTCTGAGTAAACCGATTGTAGCGTAGTGACTAGCTCCGTGCGGAGAGCTACCTTGGATAGTACATATGGCTGAAAGAGAAAGCACAGTTTGAAAATATTTGAATCAGTAATTCAAGACAAGCAAGGGATAATAATCCTACCATTATTGGTCAAGGGTTGTTATGGAGTGTTGACCAAGATAGACCAAGTTAACGGTTGGTTTTTGTTTCTATGTCTGTGATATAGGCCTATCATGTGTGATGGTTATTTGCACAATATTAGATCATTATCAATACAGATAATGAAAGCAATGTGTTCGTTTGAGTAAGAAATATAGAACGACTTTAATTTTTCTTGAGATTCAATGTCGGAGGAGGATTACGGGTAATCCTTTATAAGTAGTGCTAACAGTAGGCTACAGGTAACAGATGCACAATGAGTAGTCCACGAATAATACGTTAGTGTTGTCTTAGGAGAGTTTTATCACCAAGGGGAAGTGATGACTTATTGTATTAACCCTTACATTGCCACCAGTTTTTGACCCTAATACGTTCTGGTTACTCCTTGTTTTCACGGAAAATCTAAAAATGATATATGCTTCACAAATAAAATCGCAACTCGTAAACTAGATTAGACAGCATGTTGAAATTTTTGACACACGTAGTCTGGACTGACAACGTGGTGATGAACAGTAGTATTTGTAATTTGCTCATTATAGTTCATAATTTCAAACTTGTTTTACAGAGAAACAAATAAGGGCCAGTAAAAAAAAAAAGCCCAAAAAAAATAAATGAGTTAAAACGATGAAGATTGTGTTGAAACCATTATTTGGATAAAGGGACGCTACTCACAATAATCGGTCGGGCTGTACTTTTCTGTATTCACCTTTTATCTCAGTGATATATGATTTTGACTATAGTTGAACTCGGCAAGGACAAGGCATAGCAGAAGCTTCGACTATAGTCGTACATGGCAATGTAAGGGTTTTGGAATTGTCTTGACACTAAACGGCACATACAGGAATATTGAATGAAAAGGAAAGATAAACCTTTTTTCTCCTCTGTCATATAGATCCTTCCGCTGC
Source organism: Dirona pellucida (assembly GCA_030265205.1). Lineage (NCBI taxonomy): Eukaryota > Metazoa > Mollusca > Gastropoda > Nudibranchia > Dironidae > Dirona > Dirona pellucida. The sequence goes on along the minus strand of JARDUL010053044.1, from coordinate 3,251 downwards.
GAGAGGAAATGCGGACCAGGCTCAGTCAATGGCGTGTCCATTTGAGGGAGCATCTGGTTTCAATGGGGTCAGAGGTAGAAGACTTCAGACTGCCCCTCAAGCTGATGAATTCTTGTCCAGTAAGGTTTTCATTTGTTTCACAGACGAAATTATAATGCATTTATTTTATGTGTCAGCAACTGGTTCTAATTGACTCTTATTGTGTAAATTATAGCTGGGGTAATTTAGCTTGAAGTGATCACCCTTGACTGTAAAGCAAAATAGATGAACTTTTCCTTTTTTATTTTACAAAATTAAGTTGAATGTCCAAATTTTACATTCAGATCCTGTGGCAGCCAATAGGAGAGCGTTCAGTGACTATGACGGCGAATTCACACACCCTCAGGACTACGAAGAGAATCCTGTCTATGCACAGTGCCCCTCCGACGTCACAGAGGAATCGGTGAATTCCATGTTCCCGAGCCTGTCTGGTGAGAAGATTACTTTTTAAAGAAATATGTTTTGGGTAATAGTGGGAATCAGTACAATTGAGAAAACCTGAGACATTTTATTTGAGGGGGGGGGGGGGGTATGAATAAGACGTCTAAATGCTGATTAAATATTATGAATTTATCAATCTTAAGGGCACCAAAGAATGCAAAATTGCATAAACTTTTCATTTCTTCCTCACTAGTACGCTCAAACTTGTGGGGAAAATAATCTAAGTAACATGACCTACTTAACACGAGGTACTTGGAAACGAAACTGATAGAAACTCATTGCTGTGGGTCCTTACTGTCGTTATCCGGGGGGTGAGACCTGTCGCCAGCCATGCAATTACTGCCCTTCATTTGGAAATGGAGCTCAGTGGGCTGATCCCCTGCTGTGCCCCACTATCAGTACACACGGTCTGATACAGAGCTGGTAAATCTATGGATCAAGATTTTTAAGGCAAGCAGGTGATCAGCCCACTGTGCCAATAAACCTTGTTTGGTACAAGAAGCAATACACTGTTCAGTAATACTCATATCTGGACCAGACAACATGGTAATGTAGTCTCAGGTATTCACACATCAGCTATAGAAACGGTGGGAATTTTATAAAAGTGGAAATTCTGTTTGACATACGTTTGTTATATCACTCTAGGTCTATTATTAGATTATTTCCCTGGATCAAGGTCACAAATAATTCTGGGGTTGTTTTTTTTGGGGTTTTTTATGTATGTGTGTGTGGTTTCAGAAATGATGACAACAGAAGATGCCGATATGCCATTTCACCGACGAGCCAATGACCAATCAATGGAGAACATGGTGGAGACTGTCATGGGCCATGGAGACATGACCTTCAGCTTCCCAGTCCCTCGACGGGGCCCCAAGAGGACGGCCCACAGGCGTGCCTCTACCGGAAACCGCCCGGGAACAAGTGGTGACCACAATTCTAACTCGACTCCTGCTGCCTTAGTGAAAAGAGAACAGCAACCTTTCCCATCTTCTTCCTCTAAATGGTGAGGTTGTTGGGCTTTTTAAAAATTCTTCTTTTTAAAAAAATTTTATACAGACTTAAAAATATTTTTTTATGTTTTACTTTAATTTGAATACTACTTTTACTCTGCTTTGTTATCCAAATTCTGTTAGACCTATTTTGTTATCCAAACTCCATTAGACCTGTTTTGGTATCCAAACTCCATTAGACCTGTTTTGTTATCCATACTATGATAGACCTGTGAAGAGCATAAAGCGTCTGTGGAGATGGCATGATATAAATGCTATTTATCATTATTATTATTATTATTATTGTTATTGTTATTGTTGTTATTATTGTTACTATTATTATTATTATTATTACTATTATTGTTGTTATTATTATTATTATTATTATTATTACTATTATTAGTATTAGTATTATTATTATTATCATTATTATTGTTTCTATTATTTATTATTATCATTATTATTGTTTCTATTATTATTGTTTCTATTATTATTATAAATGAACTCAAATTTGGATACACATGCTGATTTTTAACATTATTTTTTACTGTTATCATTATAATAACGTGCCATTAACAAAAAAAATTATTTTAATTTGTTTTTCAGTCAAAATGAGCTCAACTCAGAATGTTCATCTTCCACCCCAACATCATCAACCTCTTTGAGATCACAATCCATTGCCCCTCAAGCGTCGACGGAAAATGGTTATCGTACCCTCGATTCTGGTGCCGATGGTCACCTGGGTCAACTCCCGTCCTTCCTGGAACCCGACCCCCCAGCCAGCCACTCCCTCCCCATACAGGCACGACCATCAGCTTTCTATCCAATGCCGAGTGCAGGCCAAGACATCAGTCTGCCAGGTACAAGATGTTTACCTTGGTTTGGCGTTTTTTGTAGTCATTGCTACTATTACTAATTGCTATTGTTACTATTATTATAATAAATAATAATAAATGTCATTTATATAGCGCTTATTAACGATCATCACCATGCTCTAAGCGCTTTACAGTAGCACATTTATTATTATTATTGTTGTTGTTATTATTATTATTATTACCATTATGACTATAGTTATTATGATTATTGTTGGTGTTGATATTATTATTATTGGTATTATTATTACTATTATTATTATTACCCTAATCACTCGGCCACCGACGCCACATTTTCTTTTAACATTCTTGATGGAAAACCAATTATGTTAATCATTAATGATTCCATTATTTCAGGCACATCATCCTCATCGACTCCAACGGTTGCATCATCATTGTCACCTACGGCTGCCGCTGTGGATGTCAAACCTGCATCGAAGGCTGTCCCTGCACGAGTTGAGGGTGGCGACGTAATTCACGTCAACGGAAACGATTCTACAAGACTTTCGGAGAATATGACGGGAAATACATGGGTGGAGGAAGTGACCAATCAGGCGTTAGCTTCGTCTATGGCTCAACGGTCGGCGCCTGTTCGTAATGCTGCGGACGGCATCGTGCCAGTGGAGGAGGGGGAGGAGGATGATGGACAGATGGACGTTGTAGAGGTACCAACAGCAATGGAGGAGGAGGAGAAGGTTGTTGCTTCTGGTGGTGGTTGTGATTGTGAGGATGGTGTGGACAGGGTGTCGGCTTCTGATGACAGCGATGTGGAAGTAGTGATGGTGGAGAACAGGTCAGTAAACTGTAATGGTGGTGTGCCTGTGTCACTTTGAGAGTTGTGTGTGTCTGTGATGGTGGAGAACAGGTCAGTAAACTGTAATGGTGGTGTGCCTGTGTCACTTTGGGAGTT
>JARDUL010052934.1:0-12242 GCA_030265205.1 Dirona pellucida | reverse complement strand
TGTCAGCTTAGTCTGGATCCTCATTCTAAGCCTGCCTAATATGGTTGAACCTGTTTAATATAGCCTTAGAAATCCTTTCATTAAGCAAAATAATATTCCAAATATTCATGCCAACAGACATTTTTAAAGATGCAGCTGATCTTATGTGATCATGAATTTTGGAATGGACAGTGACAGTGCAATCTATATTTGTTTTATAAAGGCATCTGATACAATAATCAATTAGGGAGAGAGAGAGAGAGAGAGTACTTGGCTATACAGTCACTATTTCCATTTGGCTTGAGCTACTGACGAATGGCCCTTAGCGCCTGTTCGTCAGTACTGGATTATTCCATTTTTAGTTGCTCTTATCTTTAAAAAAATATGCTTTCAATAGTCATATCACCTACAAAATCTCTTGAATATTGTTGAATTTCATTTTTGAGAAGCTACCACTTGAAAATATTCAAACAAAACCGTTAAAAGTCAACAAAACAGCATACTTTGAGCATTGGTTACACCCACTTGCATTCCTACAACCCCTGCATATTTGGTATCAGCGGAATATAAGCCCTTATTTGTCAGTCAAAATGGTCGCTGTTGCAGGATTGGATTCTCTTCGGTTCAGGTGTTTGTTGCGAATATATCAGGATATTTTATAAGAGAATCTCACTACAAAGCGACTGATAGTGAATATTTAGATTACTCCAATTGATTTAATGTGATCTTACTCGTTATTATATCTAAAAATTTAACTTTTATCAGTATTCACGATTGTCCCCTAGCACATAGAATAAGTGGGTTAAGTCTATTCGTATAACTGACGAATTGTCACTTTGTGACCAAAATAATAGTTTCGCTGACAAACAATATTGAGCTTTGAGATGGCCAAACAGTTGACGTGTAGGACTACCATGTCAAAGACCGTGGGTTTGAATCCAACCTGAGCCAATTTTTATTTATTTTCCACTCTTGTCTCATTCAGGTGGAAGGTTTTCTATTCTACACACCCAAATAATACTAGACCACCACTCGTAGACAACACTTTACAGTTTTTTGGGGTTAGCCCCTCTCGCATCCTCTCCTTCTCGAGATACTGATAAACAGGCACTAGGCCTAGGGTATATTCGTTCGTACTGACGAATAGTCACTTCGTTTCCATTTTGTCATGGTCCAGAGGCTAAATTTTGACTTGGGTTACAAATCTAGACAACCTGTAATATAACAGTTTTAATGGGAATATCAAATCACTCTGGTTCACATCAACAAGGTTGGCATGAGTATGAGCACTCCTTGTCCAAATTGGGGCACAATATTGTGTCATTTATTTTAACACTAGCAGCACAGTGCCAACGTTCACGTTTTCAGCAAAGTCTGTGTTGCTCTCCATGTTATCCCAACAAGTTTCCTTGCGGCAGTTCCTGTTTTGCAATATTTCTTGCAAATCCTTCGTCTTCAGTGTCCTTTTCTTGTTTTCTTTTTTTTGTTTGTAGGTGAGACATTCACATGGGTTACTCCAAGATAGTTGATTTTTTATGGAGCATAACGGTAGCTAATGCTTTGGGATGCATGGTTCCCTCCAAGGTTCGAATCACACGGTTCCTGTGACCATTCAAAGTTTTCAAGGGTCTTCCCCACAAGTCCTATAGCAGACTTTCACAGAGGAGGTGCTGCATTTGACATTCCCTTAGTAAGAAAAAAAGGAATTGAAATCAATTTTTTAAAATTTCTTAACTTCAAAGATGATCAAGTTGGAAATATGAAAGGTTGATATGTCAATGAAATTTATTTCTGGTTTGAAAAGTTTGATTCAATACTTAAAGTTAAAGCAACACATATTGTCTTCATCTCATTGGAAAAATATTGGAAACGTATTTATAAATAATACTGACAGTTGAAAAAAATATTGTAAAGTTCCTTAAAGCAGCAATACACATATTACATCATACACATTTGTAAACTAGACTCAAAAGTTGTAAATCATACTTGATACGATTCTGAGCATAACATCCATACAGTTAGAGGTTCACGCTCAAATTCAAGTAACAAATTTTATTCATCCTCTTGTAAAACTGACACTTTGAGATGAAATTAAAACAAAGACAAATCCTATAGATCAGATGTTTAATGAATATATCACAGCCATTATTATATATAACTTGTTATGATCATTTGTAGGAGTCAGTTCTAATCAGTTGAAGAAATATATTGCATAAAAAACAAATTGTGACGTAATCCTCGCATCAGAAAGCAACGAAAATGGGTGACAAGTCAACAATCTTATTTGAGAAAAATATTGTATTATTTGAACTGCTGCAACGACTACTGATATCCCTGGAGCTTGGTGCGAGAAGGAAATCTGTTTCTGACTGTAAGGCATTTTTCACGATCGATGAAGATGCTGTTTTTCTTTACAGAGATTTCTTTCTCCAAAGCCATTCTGTTGTCTTGGAGGTCTTTGAGGGAGTTTTGGGCACTGTTCAGTTTCTGCTTCAGAGCATCGATGGACTGATTGATCTCATTAACTTCACCCACCAAGCTGAAGGGAAAAATAATATGCCAATACAATCAAATTATGAGAATTGAGAATTTGTTTATAAACGAAAATGAGCTAATTAATTAATTTACAAGATTATTACTATATCTATCTGTCACACCATTCCTAATAAACAACCACTACTTCACTTTAACACACCATTTGTATTATAAATGTAATAAAATCATATTGCATTTCTATAATTTTTTTTATTTGTAGACTAATTTGTGTAATCCCTAATCCTCTAAAATCATATTCATATTCTTTTCAATGTATTCTTTTACTTTTAATGTGTATGGTATGACCCTGTCTGGATTTTTAGCCAGAGGAGGTCTGTATCATCTGTTTGAATTTTCTAATGATACTTCCAAGATTCTGTGGTACCATTTGGCTTAGGAGGAAAAAAATCAAAAAATCCCTTTATTTATCCCAGTCAGGGGGAAATTTGTCTTCAGGGTCTATTCCAAGGGTAGACCGGAATAACCCAGGCGTCAGCGGCAGTGCAGCGTTGCAAAGTGGGATCACCGTCTTGAGAAAACATCCAGTGCTTCCACCGAGGTTTGAATCTGTATCCTTAACCAAAGGTGAGTGATCTAATCACTGCGTTACCAGCTCCCCATGATGACTGGGCTAAGCCCTCTGTCAATAGAGCGCAATGGTTCTCAACCTTGAAGTTATATTGTCATACTAGCAATATTTTGCTGATTTTTAACTACAAAGTTTTGAAGTTTTGGACTGAATTATCTTATGTTTTTATTGTTTCACACTAATATTCTATTCATCCTATTGGGCTAATCTTTTGATAAAGTGTATTCTTGTAAATGCATCATATTACACACAAAGTGATATATTTTCTAGCAAAAAATATCTGCATTTTTCAAAAATGTAAAATTGTACTTATTTAAAAAAATTATCTACTGGCCGCATTTAAAAACCCATCACTAAAAAAAACAACTGATGTTTTGAAAACCTGAAATACTATTTCGCCCATGGTTACCCCACATGGCGTCCATGTTGTGAGTGTTTACTCACACATTTGTATTGCGTTGTATGCATAAATTAGGTCAGTAGGTCAGCCGCCATTAAAGTCACATTTTTGTGTAATGTGTAATGTGCTCAAAATTGAAAACTTGTCTTTTCATTTCGTTGCATTTCAAATTAACACTAAAAAACAATGCCTGTTTTAAGTGATGACCAGCGTAATTGCACCATTGGATTTTTGACTCAGGTATTTCATTAAGAAAAGTTTCTAGGAGAGTTAATTGTCACTGCAGCACACTGTCAAGGCTGGTAGAATGTCACAAGGCTATTGGTAGCGTTCGACCTCGACAGTGGAGTGGCCAGTCATATGTGACACCTGACACTGACACACAAGACCGCCATATTGTTCTCACCCATCTGTGCAACCGATTCCAAACTAAGCTTAAAACGGCAGCTAGGGTCATTGGCAGAGGCCCAGTGCATAAAGAAACCATCCGCAACAGACTGAAAATCGTGGGGCTAAACTGCAGAAGACCCTTTGTCAGTCTTGAGCTGAATCTTCAACATCAAATCTAGACTCGGCGTGATTGAAATTCTTTTCTCTTTACATTCGAGAGCAGATTTAATGTTTTTTTCATGCTCATGGACGAGTTTGGATTTGGAGACAGCAAGGTGAAAGATACGCTCCAAATTGCGTCACATAGAGGAATCGCTACAGAGGAGGAAGTGTCCACGCCTGTGGAGGTGTCAGTTGCCACTATTGGACACCTCTACATGTGTTCTAGCGACGCGTTACCGCATAGACCTACATGGATGAGGTCATTACGTCAGTAGTCATCCCAATATTTCAGGCTCATCAAGACCTTTAGATTTTCCATCAGGATAACGCCAGTCCTCAAGCCTCTTGATTAACTATGGATTCTACGGCAGGACTTCAACTTGTTGAATTGACCACCATATTCACCGGATATGTCACCAACTGAACATCTGTAGGATGATATTGGTCGACAAGAGTACAACAACCATGTCATTGTCACCCCTCAACAAAAAGAGCAGCGCTGCATGAGGAATGGCTGAATGTCTTCCAGAGACACATACAGAGACCCATCAGACCCATGCTGAAGAGAGTTCGTGCTTGCCTTGATTCCAGAGGAGGACACATGCGTTATTAAAGCATTTAATGCCAGTTTGTATTTTTCACACTTTTTTCACATTTTACCCTTGTTAATTAAATACCTTTTAATTAATTAACCAATTGCTTCCAATTGTCCGTTTTGCGTTATTCATTATTGAATAAACATCAAATATCACAGAAATTTTTTTAACGTTAATATTGCTTTTTTAATATTGCTGGTCTCTTTTTCCATGATATAACTTTAGATATTATTATAACATACTTGTGTTTTAATATACCATGAAGATAGGTATTTACATATATTATTCATGTATTATTGTTCATTTCAATACTATACTGTGATGCTCCATAACTAATGCGTAACATACATGTTGTAATTATTATACACGTCTGTAAAACAAATTTCCCTAATGGGATGAAAATAAAGTATTATTTTATCTTATCTTATTATCTTATCTTTTGAATAGTATATTAAGGCTTAAATCAGCGTGTTTGTTCTGAGATGAAAGAACGACAATTCAGTGGTGCGTTTTTTAATGTGTTCAGTATATATTACAAATAATCAAATTCTAATTTTTGTAATCAAAACAGCCTACTTTGCTCAAGATTGGGTAAATAATCAAGAGGTGCTGGGTGATTTTTTTTTTAAACCTTAAAAAAAAAGGCCAATATTGAGATGTCATGCATGGGAAACTAGCCAAGTAGCAAGTAAGTTAAATCGATTGTTCTATAAAGGCTGTGGCATTTGTTGATATTGCCATGACCAAAATTGAGTAATGTGGAAATGACAGGTTGCTCACGGCACCTTTTAAAGTTTTTGACACCGGACTAACCACTGGCTTGCCTTCATACACCAACTGTTTCTAGGTTTGTGTGTTGTAATGGCAATGGGCTCCTATCTTCACATTATTTTTATCCTATTTGTTGAGGTCTATGTTTGTTTGCAGACATCTCATGCATTATTCGGGACTGAGCCTAACTCCCATAAGTGGCGTGAATGGAACTGAGAAACAAATTACGACACATACATATATAAAGATTGAATGGAATTTAGTAGTTACGTACTGATATTGAGATGGGTCTCTGCACAGCTCCACTCCTGGCCGGTATGTGCGGTTGTTGAGGCGAGTTTGGGCAACTTTCATAGGATCTTCCTTGTCCCGAATAGCCTGTTGAAGGTCTTCGATATTTTTCTCTTGGTCCTTCACTTGCTTGACAATCTAAATGAAAAGCAAAATATTCATAGTTTATCAAAATGTTATGAATGCTTCAAGAACATAAGTCCCCACCACTAGACGTCTATATGGAATTCTCATGATTCATCCGTAGCACATTTGTTTTGATCAAAGGGGTGGGTGGGGATCTGATAGAACCTTTACTTTTAAAGAGAGAAAATACATTCAAGTCCTATTCTACATTCGTCTGAAAATCATCTAATGGCTTGAACTTTAATCTTTTAAAATTTTCATTAATTTCCTGAAAGGTAGAATCACCTTTGTCAGATTTTCCTCAAGCTTAGTCTTAGCATCTTCCATCTCAGTGATTCTCTTGTTGAAGTTGACATCAACTTGATCTGCCTGTTCACGCATATCTCTAGAAGTATCTTCAAGGACATTGTCCACTAGTGTACGTAACTGTATGCTGGCCATTCGTTCATGCTCGGCACGGGCAATGTTGTCATGAGTGAACTGTGCCCAGGACTCAGGGGTTGATTGGCTGAAATAAGAAAATGTTTCTTTTTTAAAATAAAGTAATGAGGGCTGCCTCTACAGTGAATCACACTGAGGAATTTCAGGAAACAAAGAAGCTGATGGGTTAGTAAAACAAGGAGCAGCAGGTGAACAAGAAGAGGTTGAAATGACATATAAAGAAAGGAAAAATGGAATAAAAAATAAACTGAAAGATGAGCCCCACCTAGAGATAATGATCACATGCTTGATAGAAATGGACAATTAGTGATCTTTAGACTCTGTACAGGACAAAATTTAATGTGCTGAAATGATTGTAATAATAAACATGAAAAATTGAGAATGTTGCGTGTGTGAGAGAGCTTGAGAGAGTAACTACACTTTTGTAATTGTTAGTCTGCATGTTTCATTTTCAAATTTAACCTATAAAAGCCCTTTCATTGAAATATTCTAAACATCTATTCCGAAACACAGAATTCATCTGGGTATTTTGTTAGCAAAAACTGACTTACTTCTATCAAAGTCATTGGCTGATGTCATACGGATAAAACATTCAAAATGGGGTTCGTTACTGTTCATGGTGGAAAGTTAAGGGTTTGAATAAGTTTTTTTATGTATAGATACAAAAAATTAATCTTCTTACATTTCCTCGAATTTGGCCGCTCCATCATAATACTGCTTATTAGTGTGGTGGTTTCTAAGGGCTCCACTGTTGGTGTCAATCTCCAACGCTTCTTTCTTGTCACTCCAATCCATCTCAAGGTTTTGCTTGGCATCCCGGTTTAGGCTTTGAAAAACAGCACATTCAAAGCACAAAAGATAATAAGATATTTCTTTTTAGAGAAAGCAAACAAAAGGCTGAGATTTATATTCAAAATTAGCACAACTAATGAAGAGTGAGAGTCAATTTTTCTCTATAAAATATATATAAATTTAAAGAAGGTAAAAGTTAGTTTTTCTGCCCCCAAAAATGTAACTCATGACAATTTGAAATTTTGGACAATTGAGATGTACGTATCTTATCCTATCTTTTAATTTGCAAACCACCTGATAAAAATTAAAATCAAATTTCATATTCATTCTCAATTCTTTACTATATAAAAAAAAGTTATAATAGGTGTAACATTTTCATTTACATCAAACCTAATCAAATGCTTCAACTTCAAGTTTGATTGTTACAGGAAAGCAATATAGAATATATAGAGTGTAATTCCTTTATACATTTACAAAGAGAGCAAGGCTTTATAAAGTCGCCACAGTGCAAAGGTGATTTTCCAAGGGTAATGCAAATTTAAAAACAGGGGCGCCTGTGGCACAGTTGTTAAGTCACAGAGGTCGCGGGTTCGAATCCCGGTGGAAGCACTAGATTATTTCTCAAAAACCTTGATCCCCTTTGCGACCCTGCACTGCGGCTGACGCCTGGGTTATTCCGGTCTACCCTCAGAATAGACCCTAAAGACAAATTTCCCCCTCTGATGAATAAAGCGAATATCTTTTTTATTTCCTCTAATTCTAATACTAATACCAATCTTAATTCATTGTCTCTTCCAATCTAAATATATTGCATTGGAATATCAAGTTAAACTTAAAGATGGATTTATATAGAAGTAAGGCTTACACTTACAGACTTTACATCATTTATTCCCAGGCAGGCTGTGTCATTCAAAGTCCTTGTTAACTCCTTAGGGAGTATTAACCTACTGACAATGTTATTCATTTGCACACCTGAGCCAAGTGAGTAAAGAATCTTTCCCAAGGACTCAACCTTAGACCTAACATTGCCAGGATTTGAACCTGAAATCTCATGATCTTGAGACTTGCAGTCTTACCACTCGGCCACAGTCACTGCATGTTTAAGACCATGTGAAATTGTATAGTACCGCAGGTTTTAGATTTAAAAAAGGGAGAACTTTGAGACTACAGTCTCATGATTAGCTCCTGAACTTCTCCTTATTCCACAAGTAAAGTATAATTCTTTGTTTTGCAGTAGACCTATGGGCTGTTACTTACCGAATTTGTTTTTCAGTTTGGTTAATGGTGTTTTTTAGAAGATCTTGGACATTGTTGATGATTTCAACCTCCTGAAAAATGATAGATATTAAATGAGAAAGTCCTTTGTCATGTATCACTAAAAATGTCATTCTACTTTTTAAATGGAACTGGGGATTGGGATAGAAGGGAAGTACACTCAACTAAATGCCATTTAGTAAGGAATCAACTGCACATTGGACATTAACAGTTTTCATATGGGGGATGGTGTGTAAAAAGGAGGGGGGAGGTGTGGGATACTGTCTTTAAGAAATGTCTCAGTCCTTTAATTCAATGTATTGCCTTTACATTGCCCAAACTTTTGTGACTAAACTGTGTATTCCATAAACCACTGAGAAATGTGTTGCTCATGGTACTGTCAATAAAGGTTTTGTACTAAGTGGACTGATCAGCATGTTCTAAATTTCACTGTATTTGGTTGCTCATTAAGGTCCAAATACATGTGAGTAAAATTGAATGTGGACCTTCTTGGCAAAAGTCCAGTATCAATTAGTTTTAGGAACAAGACATAGCGGCCCTGCTAAGAAGTATGATAGTAGCCTACACGTAAGAAATGGTTAAAAATAAATGAACAAATAAACTACCAAAACTACGTTCATGTGTTTCATTTCATTTCTGGCCACTATCTAGATTAGAAAATATTGTCCTTGTATCATAAAAAACTACTGGAACAGCCTGAAAATAGATAGAAATGATGATGAAGTCCATATGTCTAACTGTGGCTGATTAGCCCAACAGTTGAATGTCCGACTTCATTGGCTGGTGAAGTAGTAGCGCTGCCTCAGGGTTTGATTCTCTCTGTTAAAATTCACTTCTCTTCCCATTTGTTGTCTATTCTCCTGGCATAGAGGGAGAGTAAGTGAGTGAATTTGGCAAGGAACTGAATGCTTTTTTTGTGTATTAAAAGACTCACCTTGAGAAGGGAAACTTCTACATCATCTTGAACTAGATCTACTCCTTGTCTCTTTTGACGGCAATTCAAATTATCCGTAGCAATGTGAAGAGGAACTTCTGTTGCCCTCAAAGCATTTTCCAATCTTTTCTTTTGGGCTAACAAAAGTTCGGTTTCATCAATCACATCCTGAAACAGATTTAAAATATTTTAGGTAAAAAAGTACCAATGGTTTGTCTTTATAATACTCTCTATGGGTTGTTGGTTAAAAAAAAGACAATGATGGTGTCTTGTACATATTTTAACAAGCACAACAAGATACATAAACATAATCAGTACAATATCCATTAGATGATCTAACCTTTATGTGTAACTTTGAGACAAGAACAGGTTGTCAGGCCCATGATTAACTCTTTGACTACCCGCGACCGCTTGCAGCGGCTGGTTTGATTTTCTCAAAAATAATGGCGGCCGCTGGCAGCTGTCACTATAAGATCTTTATTTCTGCATCAAACAACAAAATAATCTCATTTATTCATATTCTTCATTCATTTCTGAACAAATCCAATTAACATTTTAAGGTTATATGTATATTTGTGTCTGTAATACCTGTTATTGTGATGCATGTCTGTCTGGACAAGGGGACAGAAATTGGGGCCTGGGATAAGTTGAAGGATTTGGGATTTTTTTCCCGGGTAGCCAAAGAGTTAAAGAAAGATGTTGCCAGGCTGTAACCATGTTTTGGAGTATTTACAAGTTGACAAGCTATGGGAAAAGTTTTAATTCATAGATTTTCTTAATCTACATTTTTTTCTGAATACGCTTTGTAACTTGACGCCTTCTTCCGTCATCATATTAGGCATTAGGTTTGGAAATGTTGGAATTTAGTCAAATTGGCTCTACTGTCATCAATTCAAAATGATGGAATCAATATAGGTTATATCTAGCTGATAATCATGTAATTTTGGTTATCAACAAAAAATTAATCTGATAAAACCACAACCAAAACTGTGTGGCGTTATCTAAAAGCATCACGCATTATGGAGAATATTTTAACCTATATAATATATATTTTAAAAAATATTTTTTACATCATGAGCCTCTTTACATATAATATAGTGCTTTGAAAACTGTTGCAAAAGTTTTAAAATGTTGATTTTGTTTATTTTCATTATAAAAAATACTTTCTTTAAGTGTTAGCCTTCGCACTCAAAAAATGATTTTAAGGTAGACAACAAAAATAATGCTGATTAAGGGATTGAAAACGTTCCGAAAAAAAGGGGAGTAGGGTCAGCAGCTAAAGGTCAATAAAATGTACCTAAGGGCAGGATGGCGAATCATTTTCATGCAAATTTTTCAATTGGGAAAATAAAAGTATATCAAACCAATGACCTGTCAAGAGGGTTTAAAATGCTGTCAAAGTTGGGATTAACTATGACTCTGTGAGCTAAAAGGATCTAAGGCAGGGTTGGACAAGGCAGGCCTCGACAAGGCCAATTATCAAACTAAATCAGTCCCATAATAAAGTTTTGTCTGACATAAAAAATAGATTAACTTTTGATAAGTCAATGGGGATCTGAAAAATTGTATAGCAGTTAAGCCTGTCATGACCTGACGGCTTTGTTCTCTCCTTTGGTCTCCTTAGTGGTTGGAAGATTACAGTAGCTACTCATTATGGGGGATCGGTGGTGCAGTGGCTAAGTCACTCGCCTTTGGTTTGAGAGGTCGCGGGTTCAAACCCCGGTGGAAGCACTGGTTTTTTTTCTCAAGACCTCGATCCCATATTGCGGCGCTGCTCTGCCTGGGTTATTCCGGTCTACCCTCGGAATAGACCCTAAAGACAAATTTCCCCCTGAGATGAATAAAGGCAATTTATTTATTTATTTATTATTTCTTTCTGTCACACTTTACCTTTTTTGGTATTCATTATTATGATACGCCTTTGTCACTCCAGTGAATATATGAATTGTACTGACCATAGGTGTGTTGTGTTAAAATATCAAATTAATATCTTCAAAAAATAAAGTTTGAATTCAAATTTAAAGTTTGGGCATATCAATATCAAGTCAAGATTTAAGGTTTTTTTTCTCGTAATATAATACAGCTGTATTAGGATGTTACGCATCTTGACTGGGAAATAAGGGGTGTATCATTTGATATGCCTTTGTTCCATAATGATTTTCTGTCTTACAAAGCCTTCGTTTTATAGGCACACCATATGATATGCCAAAAGTCGCGGAGGTTATGATCATTTGCACTTAAATTTAATACTTTGAGACTTATTTAAATGGTCAAAAATGCACAGAAAACCCCAATGACTATCCAGGGAGGTGGTTCACGAGTCATGTAGTCCAGCAACAGGTGGAAAAATCCCTGAGATGATAAGGCGTGTGCCAAAGTGGCCATACCAGAGAATAAATCTTTACCGTTTGCCGACGATCAAAACGGAATGATAACAGAATGAACATGCATCACGTTAAACACCAGCGTGCTGGAAACAAGTTTTATCGGCATTCTATATGTGAGAGTTGTGCATCTAACAATGTGGAGCCGGTCATTCCTTTGTTTATTCTTCGACACGAAACGACGCAATCATTTTCATCTCTTGTTTTTTTCCTTTGCTGTGAATTTGACATGGATCCAGTAAAGAGTTGTGGACACTGTGGACTGATCACCTGCTTGTTTGAAATGTTTTGATCCAGAGGACTTTCAGTCATGTTTTGTGGTCAGGGTGACTGCATTTTTATGACAGGTATCTTGTCTGTCTTTCATGGCTGAACATAGGGCTGGCCCCAACACTGCTTTGCAGTATTAATGGGGTTCGATTAAACAAATGAACACATTAAGGTACTTTCAAATTTGAACCCTCCAGGTCACTAATCCAACAAGTAGCTACCTTAGGAACAAGTAACGTGGTGAGGCTGCTGGAAGCCAGTAAAATACAGGCAATAATAGTGAATAAAAAAAGCTTCCAAAGGAGAC
>JARDUL010052604.1:0-12246 GCA_030265205.1 Dirona pellucida | reverse complement strand
CTCTCTCTCTCTCTCTCTCTCTCTCTCTCTCTCTCTCTCTCTCTCTCTCTCTCTCTCTCTCTCTCTCTCTCTTGGAAGAATGGGTAATCATATTTGTTTCCCACAAAAATATAATAGTACGAGTTCATGTTTAGATGTGAAAAAACACCTCCCAACCGTAGGGTAACTTGCTTCATGTATTACGAAGTAAGGACAGTCATCTGTGTTATAAATGGGTCGATAAGGTAATGGTTTGCTCTTTTCTTGTTTTGGTTACTGAAAAAACAATAAGGGAGAAGGATCGAAGCCTAACTCCGACATTGATTAGTTGAGACATTGATTTGTTCAGACATTGGTATCTTTAGACATTGATTTGTTCAGACATTGATTTGTTCAGATATTGATTTGTTCAGACATTGATTTGTTCAGACATTGGTTTGTTCAGACATTGATTTGTTCAGACATTGCTTTGTTCAGACATTGATTTGTTCAGACAATGATTTGTTCAGACATTGATTTTGTTCAGACATTGATTAGTTCAGACATTGATTTATTCAGACATTGAATTGTTCTGTGCATTGACCACCCTGTCGTATATTTCAATTGGATATTTGAGACAATAGACTGAGGTTATTATCATACTACTATAGTAACTAACAGTGGATGGGAGGATCAATATCGTTGGCCAATTACACAATCCAGTGTTGGGTTCGGTTTTTGGAATCTCTTTCCTTTTAATCCAAGTAGCAACCAGAACCTGTATCCACAGTCATAACGCAATGTGACTAAGAGGCTTGTGGAGTAAATTGCGCCCTTCAGATTGTACGTTGTTTGTTGTTCATATTTTTCAAAATATTGATTTCGAAGTAAGTGCATGTATGGATTATCTATTGAGGTCATGATATAAAAAAAGAAGTGCCAAATTTGGTTGAAGATTTTAGTGAGCAACGTTACCTACATGTCATAGTGAATCAACATGGCGTCGCTGGTCGGGCAGCTATGTTGCCGGCCTCGAGATCGTGAGATCCCGAGTTCAAATAGAATGGATTGATTGATAGTATAAAAAGCAGCGCAAAGATCAAGCGAATGAGAATAACAACAATTTGTTTTTATCAATACTGACACTGGCAATATCACTAGACCCCTGTATAGGATCACTCTCGACTGTTTGATGGTATTCTAATTGATAATGTTACACATTACTGTGTTATTTAGTCACCATGCTAACAACATGAAAACATCAAAGCGGCTGCTATTAATGGAATGCAAGACAACTCTGGCCTATCCTTTGTTAAGAGCAGATGATGCAGAAGTCTTCAATTTTATTTGGACAATACCGAATCCAACAAAAATAGTGCCCAATTTTAGACTCAATTGAAACAATATAGATCTAAGAAATACCGTTAAAATACACATATTTTCTTCGGTCGAAAATATCATTTGGGCCAAACATCCCCCTCTTTAAAAAATATTTTAGCTTACTATCTTGTAAGTAGTTAGTTGTAAAATCATGTTTTTCGCCGCTCACTAATTAAAATATGACTTCAACAGACAGACACTGTATACACGCCACATATTCGTTTGGTCGCACTCATTGTTTCAGCACTCTGTGGCGAATCAGATTATGGCTTCGACCGAACACTTGGTGTTACTAACGCATTGTTTCCAATGCACTCTTTGACTCAGTACATTACAAAATAAATTCGGCCCTACTCTGCATCTAGGTAAAAAATTCCGATTATATTCACCCCCCCCCCCCCCCCTCCTTCCAACCTGCTCCATCGAGACAATCATTGCTCCCGAAGTTGAGAAATGCTCTTTAAATTTAAAATCAATGACTGAAGTGCAAATCAAACAGACAAAATATATGTGTCAAATCGGTATTACATACGAGAAAGAGGAATTACAAGCAAAACGATCGATAATTGGATTGTGTACAATATCAGCTGATTGTCATGAATAGCTTGATATAGCGTCTGAAGTTTTCGCTGTTTACAGAAATTTTATTTGAGTTATGTAACGATTCAACTAGAACATAGGCAGCTCTAGCAGATAATAATGTTGCACAATTTTGCACAATAGGTACAACATACTCAAAGGCAATCGATAGCAGCAATGTATACACTGATAGATATTGATCTGTCCAGTGAGACCATATAATTGAAGCTTTTTATATCAATCGTCTTTCATCAATTGGCCATTGCGAAACTAAATAATTATAGGAGAATTCAGACATATAGTTTTATTTCATGGACAACCATTATATCATGGTAAAAATGTAAGAAATCCGAGAAATATACGAGATAAGTTGAAGGTTAAGGTTAAAATTCGGGCTGGGAAATTATTTCTTGAGTAATCAGCGATGATTTTACCAAAGACCTTTGTTAAGCGACAAGAAAAATCAAAAATAAAACATAGATAGGGTCGGGGTGGTGGTTTGGGGTCGGGGTGCGAGGGAGTGAAGACCTTTTGATATTTAAAAAACGGTGTTGCTAGTACCCTGGTGTGGAAAATAACACATTTCCTTATTATTATTAATTGTTGCTTGACAAAGTCATTTGGCCGAAACGTCGTTGTTTTGTGCTGTCAATCATTGAAAGCTAATCAACAAACTCGATGTTTTCATTCATGTCAATGTCAACATAGCTTTGGCCGTTATTAATGGTGAACTTATTAAAACAAATGACAACATCGGTTGTCTAGACGCAAATTGGCGCGTGATGGACAAGGAGACGGAAATGCAAAAGAGGTGCCTGCCGAGTCATTTGATGTTTGTTTGAAAAGATGTCAATACACCATCGGTTTTGTGAGAGAATTAAACATTTATGCACAAATAAACAAACAGAAAGTGTCTTTACCGTCACCGCGCACCGCTTCCGCACTGTAGTCCGCCAAACATTGAGTTGTATCTAGGCAACTGGTATAGCAATGAGATTGATTCAAATGGGCCCATTGGATTGAGTTTCTATCCTGTTCGTTTCCGGGAACCGAATGTTAAACAGTGGCATTAATGAATAGGATTTTTTTTTCATATTGATTTTCGCCCGGAAGCTAAGAAATCCTCGTCACCTCTATAGGCTCAACTGGGAAAAACCAAAAGGAAATGGGAGATAATGTGTTTAGTTGAATGGTGTAAAATATATAATATTATGACTTCTTCCGTCCCGTCCACCGAATTCCCGATTGAAATGAAGTAAGCGTACAAAGTTTAAGTCTCTTAACAGTAAATTCCGTTCTTTGAAAGCAATGATTCACCTTTCCAGTATTTCCGATGCTATATTTTAATGTAAAAGAAACCATTTATATGAAAATGAAACACTAAGTATAAAATAGGATATCGGAAAAGTGTTTTAATTCTTTTTGTCCATTTTATTGCTTAGTTCTGTTCAAATTATGCTTGAATCAATTTATGAAGTCAATTTTTTAGACGATAACAGTTTTGTTTGTTTGTTTATCGAGTCCCCTTTATACCGCAAAAGCAGTGTAGGGGCCAGCCAAAATGTCAAGCTATGAAGGGTGTACATGACAAATGGAAGTAATAGTTTGCTTTTTGTATATCCCGCATTCCCCTTCTTTTTTTTTCTCCTTTAACAACTGTATTTTGTCGGAGATCTATGGCATCATTTTGTCATTTGAGATTCATTATCCCAAGTTATCTATCAGCTTAGTTAGAAATCATAGCAACAAATAATGTTGGTTCTTTTTTAAAAATAGGTGTGCTAGACAATTAAATATAAAGGGAAAGACTGGTTGATTTCATATCCTTTATAGCATTCGTTTCGAATTGAAGGACTGCATGCTTGATTTTAAGGATTAATAGTGAAACAAACCAAGCATGCAAATATTCAGTCCAACAAAAAATGATGACGTCAAGCAGCGTTTTGAGCAAAGCAATTGGCCGAAGGTAAGTATACTTGATGAGGTCCAATTCACAGAGAATAATAGTGGGCCTGTCGAGCCCCATCAATATTTAAAAGGTAAAAAAGTACAGTTCTATATATATATATATATATAATACTGAGCGTAGGGTAACCAAGTGTATATAGTTCAATAATGGTAGGCATATGGTATTATGTTGTAACTTGCAATTGCTTTCAACAGCGAGTTTTGAGTTATACTCATTCTTTTTTTCCTTCTCGTTTACAATTTGTCCTGTTTCGTTCATGATGCATGCCACTGTTGTTACTCCAGGCTCCCAAACAGCTTTTGTTGATTGGTTTCCTCTCAGGTCAACAAAGGACCCTCTGTGTACAGTGTGCAGGTATGCTGTATATTCTCTGTGGTGTCTACGTTTTGAAACATGCACGAAGTTTGCTATTTATGTGACTGTTTTGCATTTTGTTTCCTATTCGAAGTCATAATATCATTACTATTCCAGCTATGTCCAGCATTTGATAATGGTCGTATTGAGGAGACTCATCCTTTGCGCACATTCTTGTTTATATCATTTTTATTTCTGAATGATGTTTATAGTTCCTCCTGTTCATTTGCTGCTTCTTGGAATTACAATATACATAATGAGATTGCAGAAGTTCTCTAAATCAGAGTACCAAGATCATTTATCTGTTTGGTCACATTTGGTGTTTCGTCACTTCTAATTGCCTCTACCAGGAATGTATGCAACTATGTCTGAAATCGCACTTTATACTTTTAAAAATGAGAAGGATTTCTTCTGCCTGGTAGTTGTAGGTAGTAATTCATCACTGTACGTCTGTAGTTGATTTCCCCCACGGTATTGTTATGAAACTTTGAGGTTATTCCCATTTCATCATGTCTCACCTCCTTTGGTGCTGAGTAATCTGGGTAGGCATGGACACATGATTCTGCAGCAGCTCTTTTAACCCAAGTCGATGTCCACTTTAAAGTGTATCGTATATGTTTTCATTTCCTTGCGAAGGACAGTCTCAAGTTCAGTATTGTTACTGTATCCAGCTTTCTTGGTCTAGTATATGCCTTCCAGTACATATTGCCATGGGGATGCACCCTGTGGTTTGTCATTGTAGGTTTGAGTTGGCTACTAGCTTCTTCACTTTCCCTGAATCCACAAAGCGGATGAGAGGGACCTCAAGTACCTTCAACAAAATACAATTTCCTTCATTCACCCCAGGGGGAAACTAGTCCTTATGGTCTATTCCGATGGTAGACACCGGAATAACCCAGGTGTCAGGAAAGCGCCGCAATATCTTGAGAGAAAACGCCAGTGCTTCCAACAGGATATGACCCCGCGACCTCTAGAACCAAATGTCAGTGGGTTAACCACTAAGCCACCAGATCATCCGGTGGACCCGCCTTCATAGGGCGACACCACAACGAGCAATGACAAAAGACGTAGTCATCATCATGTCGTGAGCGTGCTGGATGACATGATTTTGGATGGTGCGCCTCATAACTTGTCGTCGCCGACTTCAGCAATTGACTTTTATACAGTTGGGCAGGTTGGTCAGGCAATATTGGTTGCGTGGATCTGGATAAGCCCTTGTACCACTACAAGGAATGGCCTAAAATGCGGTGTGACTGCCTGAATATGGCTGTCCGGTGAATTGAAGAAAAGTACTACAAATGTATGGGTAATTGTACAGTTGTACAGCAGTGGCATCATCCCTACTTCTTTTTCATCAGTTCTACGTAGAGTTTTACATTATTGCACTTTGTGGCTTTATGTTTCGATGTAGTTTTGTCAAGTGACAAGTGACAGAATGATGTTTTACGGGATAATCAAAAACTAAATATCATACTTTGATAAGTTTATTATCCAACTCTTGCATCGTTTAACATTAGGCAGAAAGTTCACCTTTAAATACAATGTCTCCTGTTACTTTAGAATATAATAAAACGATTTTGATCGCATACTGTTATCACTTGTGAACCATTCATTATCTGGATTGCACACCAAATGTATAATCCTTATACTGTTCGTTGAGGTGAGGAACATGATCAAACTTTTGTTTCTAAAAATCGCTTTTAACTTGAGAAGGCTTGCTGGCTAATTTTGACACAGCGATGGATGCAACTCTGACTGCAATCATGTTTACACAAGGTGACGTAAACAAACAATCATCTGACTTCGACTGCAAGCATGTTTACAAAATGCGACGTAAACAAACAACCATATGAGTTTGCAAAATAAAAGACATTGAATTAAAGTGTTCGTTAAAAAAAATGTTACAGTCATTCACACAACATCAAAATGAATGATTTATCGTTGACTTCTATTTGTACTCACCGTAGCATGAATATAGAACAATAGCCATTGTCGTTCCAGAGGCGGAAAAAATGGACGCTGGAGTCATGATGTGAATTATAAGGAATACAAAATCTCTTTTTGGAAAGAACTTGGCTTGGAAACAGGATAGGCACTTGATTAACAACACAGTCGCCTTAGATGTAATCAATAATTATGTCCTGAGTGGTTATTTTGCCGGGTCGATGCACTGTGGTACTCGAAGGGAAATAGGGTGTACGATTCAACTCCAATTATTCATGTTGATTTGGAAGATTTGGTCGTCAGCTTTAAGAAGTACGTTCGTGCACCAGATGATTTATTGATATTGATTTGGATCTAAATAGATTTGACCAATTCATTTACCACTCATCTCATTTAAGCATAATATTGTAAAATAGAGATTTGAGGTATTTTGGGCGTATTCACTTACTCTTAGGTTTTATCTAATTTTTGACAAAATTACGGCAAGGGGAAGTTAATCAATTCCATTAAAATTATAGACCGGAAAAGTTTGTCCTATTGGATTTGGTTTTGTCTGAATTGTTTAAGATATTCGACAAACATTGTTCTGCTTGAAAAGAAGGTACTTTCCACCTTATGCTGTGACAAAATGGAGATTTCGACATGATGGGTCTTCATAGTAGTTTTATCATTTGATCTGAAATAGATAATTTAAAAAAAAGAGAACAGAATTAAGCCAGTATGAACATAAAAATATAAAAATGGATATATAGTACATTATTTCCCCGTACAAGTACAGGCTCACAGATTTTACATAATTTATTATTACAGCGTCATTCAATACCCTTCTCAACTTCCATGTTAGGCTCGGCAAACTGACATACTCAAAATATATGTCTCTGCCTGTAGTTGGGTACTCATTCGTACCAGAGTCGAGCGAGGAAGTATGTAAATCTCAAGGACTCAACATTGGTAGCTTAAGGCATGAATCGAACACGGGACCTCTCCACTTGGAGTGTAGAAAAATACAGCACCTCTATAAATCACGATTTTTGATAAACTTGCTTTTGTTTTTGTTTTATGTTGTAATTTTTTTTTCATATGCACCGACAAAGGTACAAACGTGTTGATTCATTAGCTGGGGTTGTTTTGGGAGGTTTGTTTGTATTTGTCGTCTCTGAGAAGTACGTATAACAATTTACAATAATATGTATAATTTAAATTCGTTAACGAGAAAATAGTATCTGAGCTAATCAGTTATAGTTGGCGCAACCCCTCCTCCTCTGAAATCGCCACGTTCAGCGATAAGTGTCAAGTCTTAACAGATGGGCCACGTTCAGCGATAAGTGTCAAGTCTTAACAGACGGAAAATACCCGAGACTTGACGTTAGAGTAAAAAGCGTGACTGATTTCAATAAATCAAAGTAAAATCGATACATATTTTAGTGCTGATCCGTATCGATCTAGCAGCCATGGACAGTTTCATAAAATATCACGCTCTCTATCTAACATTTCAAATGGTTCTTTTTCCCGGATATAAATGGAAATATCATTCATTCATTTCAAAATGAGTAATTGGGGTCGACCTTATTCAGGAGTAACAGGGAGATTGGAGCAGGTGGCTCGGTTGAAAATCTTGTAGTTTCTGCTCCACGAAAGAAGCTGTATAAAACTGCACGTGAACAGGACGGTTAAGGGGAGGATAAGAAGTCAGAGAACGGTTTTTTTTGTCAGCAAAAAAAACCAAAACATTTCACAGATAAAGATTATGGAAAAGAGGAATGGCTAGAGTGATAATAAACATGGTCGTCACTCCTTCCCATTTCCTTGGTCGTCACTCCTTCCCATTTCCTTGGTCGTCACTCCTTCCCATTTCGGTCGTCACTCCTTCCCATTTCCTTGGTCGTCACTCCTTCACATTTCCTTGGTCGTCACTCCTTCACATTTCCTTGGTCGTCACTCCTTCCCATTTCCTTGGTCGTCACTCCTGCCCATTTCGGTCGTCACTCCTTCCCATTTCGGTCGTCACTCCTTCCCATTTCCATTTCCAAACATGCCAACCTCTAATAAACTTGGTCGTCACTCCTTCCCATTTCCATTTCCAAACATGCCAACCTCTAAAAGGACTTGGTCGTCACTCCTTCCCATTTCCATTTTCAAACATGCCAACCTCCAAAAGGATTAACATTGCCATTGTCATGAATTATATTAAGGAGATGACGCAATGCTCAATGACTAATTACTATAAATATGTCACATGCTAATGCAAATAAAACAAGAAGAGAGTAAATGGTATATATTTCGCGTCATTATACAAGCGCAGTCTCACAGTCTTTACATCATATCTTGTACTTAAGAATCATGTGTCCTTCTAAGCATCTTTTCTCGATTTGCCGTAGAGTATACATTAGTATGGCCTGTTAGGCGCATCATCTTAACATCCTGGCAATACCTTTGACACAATGATAATTATTGTTTCGTGGTATCACATTAAACATTACCCAATTCAAACTTGGTTATTGATAAACTCCAAAATTTAATTTATGAAAAAAAGTAAACAAGTCACATAAAGCTGTGCTGAGCATCGTATAATCAAGCGAAAAATTATAAATATTGGTTGGCAGCCCCATATCTCCTTACGATCCAAAGTGCAGGCTCACAGACATAACATCATGTATCCCCTGGCAGGCTGCGACACTCAGTATCCTTCTCAACTCCCAGAGGAGCATAGAGTAGATCAGTCTGTTAGGCTGCATCATACCAGCATACTGACAATAAATAGCTTTCTCTGTCTGCTCACTGTCACACCTGAGTCACATGAGGAAAAAATACACAAAGAGTCTTTCCTCAACAGTAGTGCCTGCCAGGATTCAAACCAAGGATCTCACGATCTCGAGGCCAACTGCCAAACCACTTGGCGAAGGACTCCACCCACGTCTCGTATTAACTATTTTCTTTTCTATTGTTGCTATTATTGTCCCGGGCCTTAAGCGTATAATAATAGTCTTGATTTGTGACTGGTATAAGGAAGCACGATAACGATAACAAAGCAATAATTTAAAGAAAAAAAATCATAATTATGTAAAGGAAATAAAAATTAGTTAGCAAAGATCAAACAACATACCTGATTTATAAGCCAGGTCGAGGTGTAATAATAATATAGACAGACAACAACACAATCAAGCACGAGAGAGAATGGAATGTTTCGATTGTTACTCGTGGCACTGATGACTCGTACCTACATACGGTGTGGCGAGGCAGGCAGCCCACGTGAGGGAATCATCAGAATTGTCGTGGGTGATTGCCCCGTCGATGGATGGCTCTCGTTCGCGTGCCGGGACTGACCCGGGCCATTAATAGAACACAGTCATTAATTGACATGCCCCGGCTCTACTCTTTAGCTAGGGCGTCCTCTAAATAGAATCCAGTCATTAAGATATAATATTACAGCCAATCCTCTCGTTAGCCCTGTGTCCGATAGGAAAAAGTCAATAATATTTATTGATTATTTGGCTATTGTTTGTGTTGATAACGGTACTGATACAAACTCTTTTATTGTGGGTTTGTATTTGTTCCGTTTTTTATGTTTCTATTTGTTCGATTGTTTTCTCTTTTTGTGTGTGTGAAGTAGCCTCTCTCTGTTGTTGTTTTTGTCGTTGTTTTGTTGTTTGTTTTTTGTGTGTTTTAGATATAGTTGTTGTAATTGTCTATATATAGATGCATTTGTCTATCCCTAATTAGATTCTACGAATGCCGCTACTCCTTCATCCCCCACGTCTTCCGTCTTTTGGGGTGAGTGGGAAGCTATCAACCTATTAATAACAATGACGTCACTCGTATTATTCAATGAGGATTTTGAGCCTACGCTGATGACGGGAGCTAATAATAGTCAAACGACCAATCACTGCAGGTCAAGGTGGGAGCAGCCAGTCGTCCTGTAACGGAAGAGCAAGCGCCACGGTAACAGTAAAGTGTTTACATAGATGTAATGGACGTCGTGATATATCAATGTCCAATTTACTAGTAAAGTAAAGGTGATTGGACGCAGTAGTGGACTCACCTCAACACCTGCTCCACTTGACATACCTGATGCAAAGTCTCTCTAGCCGTGTGTTAGGTGATGTGTGGTGCAGTCCTCGTTGACATGTATTATAATTTGCATCCTTAAAAGCTTTACATCAATATGACTAGCCCCTGCACGTGCTTTCTGCTGTATAAAGGTGACGGATCAACACACAAACTAATCACTAGACAGACGGACATCTCTTCTCTGGAAGCGTGCACTAACATGCACCAAAATGATGGCAAATTAGTACTAGGTTCCGCGAAGCGAACCGGATGGAAGCTCAATGGTAATGGGTTCATATCGGCTTTCTAGGGTTGTCAGCGTTTACGGCTGCTCTACCATAATAATATTGACCTTGGAGGTCCATTAGCAACGGACCAAACCAAATATTTTTAACGAAAAGGATAATATCGACATTGTTCTGCCCATGAAAATAATATGTGAATACTGTGTTTTAATTGCTGATACATTCCACCAATTGCTGAGAAAAATTTACGGCATTCCGCTTCAGCCAAAATGTAATTTGTTCTTTGTTGGAATGCATATTAACACAATATTTAAGCAACTTTATGGTACGAGCTATAATTTGTCTTAATGAGCAAATTCATCCAAGCCAACGATCGAATCATTTCGCTTTTTGGGCCCTTTTCTAGTTTATACAACCCATTGCAGTCCTTGTGAGTCCTTGAGAAAAAAAATGGTTCTCACTTAACTCACTCAGGCGCGAATGAGTGTCCGGTAGCAGACAGCGATCGATAATATGGTCAGAATGCTAGTAATGATGCGCCTCATTGACAAGTCCTTTGTTAACTCTCTTGTCTCGAGTGTGATTATTATGACAATAATCGCGAAAATGTAGGCTGCAAAACGATCTGTCGTTTATTTTTTTCATAATAGCTGTTACAAGATGGCATTGAGTTTAGTAGTGTGAGAAGTAAAATCCCTAAAATGCTTATCCCGGTTTCCGTGACGCAAAGCGGACAGATCGACAATACGCCATTCTCCTGGACAGGACACTGGTCTATCGCAGATTACTTCCCCAGCGGTAAGCTGTATGGTACCCATTTCTACACCTGTGTCGAGTGAGATGACTGGGATAGTAGTGTGTGAACCGCATTCAAATATTTTAGCATTTTCTGTTTATCCCATGTTGTGAAAATGATATGACTAAATCGACCTATAAGGGCATGTCATGGTCGGACAATAATATGCCGAAATGTTAAAGAGGTGTGAAGTTGGTCATTCGTTTATAATAGAACGATAGGCAAAGGCGGCAAAAATATTTTGTATTGACCTATTATTGCCATGACTTCTTCTCTGCGAATCCAATGACAAATTCTCATTGCTATGATGCCTTTCAGTGCAAGACTTCCCGCCAAATGAAAATGTTGCGTCAAGAATCAACAGTAACAAAATGACATTGTTTTACATTGTTGTTCTCGGAAGCTAAGATTTGACGTCATCACCACCCACACACCCCCCCTCCCACCGCCACCCCCCCCCCCCTACTGGCGACCTTGTGGATATGAATCTAACCATTTCAAAATCAGAACGATTATCCTACTGTATATGTCTCCAAGCATTCTCGTTAACGGTGTCACGGTAGCACGCAGAGGTTCCGTGTTCAGCCCCTATCCTGAAGTTTGTTTTCTTGTGACCGTTTCAAAGTTTCCAAGAATCTGACTCAGTAGATTCACCTCGAACACATCGGATATCATCTTGCGGTGTCGAAAAAGGCGTTAAACTGAAATCTTGAAAACTTAAAACATTCCACTGGCCATTTATTTTATCATGGGTCTTGTAAAATAATATGTTTTCATACTTCTCACTCAAAAATTGCGTTCACTATGACACCTTAACATAGGGAGAAACACAATTAAATACAACGAGGATGTGTGGAGACGAAGAGAGGGAGAGAGGTTGGAGTGAGGGAGGCCAGGGTGTGTGTATGTGTGTGTGTGTGTGTGTGTGTGTGTGTGTGTGTGTGTGTGTGTGTGTGTGTGTGTGTGTGTGTGTG
>JARDUL010052493.1:0-12248 GCA_030265205.1 Dirona pellucida | reverse complement strand
AGAGAGAGAGAGAGAGAGAGAGAGAGAGAGAGAGAGAGAGAGAGAGAGAGAGAGAGAGAGAGAGAGAGAGAGCAGACGAGATAATGTCAAGGGTAATATGAATCAGATCATATCAAGAGAAATAAATTAGATTGCTGACGAGGAGGCCATGCAAGATTGTGTATGGGGGGGAGGGGTGGGTACGGGTTTTTTATATCAAGGATTGTAATGAGATGAATTGGGTGAAACAAGACAGACAAGTGGAGTACAAAGGGAGCGCTGCTGTAGCCATGGTTGTTTGGGGAGACGGATGGGGGGAGGTGTTGGCGGAGACAGGTAGAGGGTTCGCCCGGAGGATGGAGAGATAAACATCAAGACAGTTTTCTGTCAACGTCTTACCGCCATTCATTCCATAACGAACAGCAGCACGGGAAGTTCGTCAACTTGCCAGTGGCGTGGGGTGGTATATTATATTCGTAGTTGGTCAGATGGAGAGGGAGAACATTGTGGACTTATGCAATTCGAGGAGGTTACCGCCATTCATTTATAACGGTCAGCAGCAGGGAGAGTTCGTCAACGTATCAGTGGCGTGGGGTGGTGTTTCGTAGATGGTCGGTTAGGTTGAAGAAGGGGGGGGGGGGGGGGGGGCGTGAAAAAGGATATTCAATTTGAGGAGAGATAATGGGTGAGAGAAAAAGGGGGGGGGGGGTGGCTGAAGATGTGGGTCGGTAGATTTAGGAAGATCGAAGGGCAAGAGCTCAAATGGTTGGTCTTTGGATGGATCGGGAAAGTAAAAGTATAGTAATAAATAATAATGAAGTGGATTTAGGAAGGTGTCACAAGTGAAAGTATTCCATTGCCGTTGAGTGGTGCCATGTTTCAGTCTAGATGTCAGGACACATCAACCCAACACCATGACTTTTGGTGTTTATTTAATTATAAATATATTCGTCGGATTCCAGGGACATGATTAGTTGTTGGAGGTGGAGTAGTGTTTTAGATTGGACTGTCAGCATCTTGAGGGAATGAAGGAAAAACAGTTATTGTGGCCATGAACTTAGCCCCATCATCTGAGACAATGCAACGCCCCTGTATCTAGGGTATTGTCTTATTACCAGTTGCATACATATTAAACAAGCTCCATGGGGGTTTTTTAAGTCATCCAATACTACTACCTCTAGGTATTGTCTTTCTGATTGGTTACATACACATTAACAAAGGGACGGAATTAGTGGATCTGTCGGAATGAGTCAGAGTGGACAATGTAACCAGGTCTACAAACATACGAACATGCCTCACCAGCACCACCAGGTCTATCTGGATTTGTGGACATTATCCAGGCTGGTATTGTCTGGGTGCACACCACTTGAAATTATCCATTGTATCCATTGTATAGCCACTTACTGGTTTATCTTGGTATTTTAAAAAATGGTATGGTGGTGAAGAAGGAGGACGGGTAGGTGATGAGAGGGAGAGGAAGAGAGAGCAAGGGAGGGGGGGGGGGGTAGATGTGGTGAGGGGAGATTGGGGGGGGGACAAAGAGAATAAGAAGGTTGCGTATTTAGTGATGGTGTTTATTGCAGAAGTTCCTGCTATTGCAGACTTTGGAGAATCATCTAAAAAAAATGAATAAATAGAAATTGAAATTGTCCTTGAAAGACAACAGTCTTACATTCTTCACACATTGGAGAAATTATCTTTGCACGATGAACTTTTATCGTCAGATTATGTAAACTGTTACAGTGTGATGTGTAGCCTTGACTGTTTCAAGTTGCACCTCCAGCGAATGTAGCGTCATCCAATATACCCGCTGGTATGCCAGAATTTGATTATTTGATATAATGATATAGATACGAAATTACAGATAAAACCCAGCAGATTATCCCCCACCGCTACCTTTGTAATCATTGTGATTGTTTCATTGACCACCAATTTCCTCACCTTCTCTCCTCCCCCCCCCCCCCCTTTTTTTCTCCTCCCCCAGCTGCTGTGTTCTTTGTCCTACCGGACCATGTGACAGTCAAGAAAGTGATCGGTGCCCTTCCCAGAGTCGGGGTTGGCATCAAGTATGGACTACAGCAAGCCAGGTAGGTCACTGCACACCTTATGTCATGTGACTTTGGTGTTAGTTCATGTCACTTATGGAAAAATGTGTAAAGAGTCTTTCCCAAGGACTCAACATCAGTGACTCCAGCCAGGATTTTAACTTGGGACCTCTCGATCTTAAGTCAAGTAGTCTTAACCACTCAGCAACAGATGCCACGCACATTAGTGTTGCCTTGTCCCAGTCTTAACACTACTGACACAGGCAGGGATGAAGCAGGTCTGTGAAAGTAAGAGCTGATTTATGTCTTAAGGCTGATTGTACTTTGATGGTAATGATGCGTCTGTCTATGATTCCCACAGGCGTGTGTCCATGGCGTCCGGCAAACAGCTGTTCAAACTGTCCAACATGACCCAGAAGTGGCAGAAGAGAGAAATATCAAACTTTGACTACATCATGTACCTCAACACCATTGCAGGTAGGGAGGGGTCATTGGCACTGACTGGCACCAATCCATCCATCCATCTACTCATATTTATTCATTCATCCATCCCTCCACTCACTCGTCCATTCATTTGTTTATATTCATTCCATCCATCCGTTTATTCTTTCTTTTCATCCTTCCATCCATCCATCTACCCACCCATTTGCCCATCCATCCATTCTTTCATTCATCTATATATCCATCCATCCATCCACCCACCCACCCACCGACCTATTCATTCTTTCATTTCTTCGATCTATCCATCCACCCATCTATTCATTCATCTATCAATCAATTCCTGCATCCATCCATCCATCCATCCATTCATTCATTCATCTATCTATCTATCAATCATCTATCCATCCATCCATCCAACCATCCAACCATCCATCCATCCATCCATCCATCCATCCATCCATCCATCCATCCATCCATCCATCCATCCATCCATCCATCCATCACGTCTCATAATGAATGTTTGTATCCTGTTGTCAGGAAAGGTCTTGACCTGGCTGGACCTCATAAATTGCCAAGAACTTCGGCTTGAGGGATAAAATACAGTAGAATCTCATCTTACCTTATCTTATCTTATCTTGTCTCATCTTAATTACGATGTCCAAGACACAAATCAGTTACTTACTTCCCTTTGCCATTTCCTGTCCCCAGGGAGGACGTACAACGACTTGAACCAGTACCCAGTCTTCCCATGGGTCTTGGTCAACTATGACAGTCCCGACCTTGACCTTGGCAGTGCCAACTCATACCGAGACTTCTCCAAGGTGAGGGGAAAACGAAGGGAGTTTGGGAAGAATGAGAAAACTTGTATTTGAGTTGGATGGTGGGCTTGGATTTTCATTGCATTGTGTTATTTGGGCCAACGGCTCGGCTTGACGTTATGGAATTTTAATCTATCCCAATTTTTGTGTAATTGTTATGTTACAGTCTATGTCAGTTCGTAAATAAACTATTTTTGGAAAAGTAATAATTTCTATTTGATATATTATGTAATGTAAAGAAGGAAAACTTTTATAAATTTGTTTGCATTCAGTTTTAAACCTCTATATTTTATCCAAATGTGATCCTTTTGACAATGACTATAAATAGATATTGTGTGGCCTTGTGTGTATTGTGTGTGTGTGTGCGTGTGTGTGTTTGGGTGCGTTTGGAATATGGCCAATAGTTGATTATGTATACCATTATATAATGAAAAATTATCATCTTTCTCACCCCCCCCCCCCCCCCCCTTTCCTGTGATAATGCCATACCAGCCAATCGGTGCCATGAACGAGACAAGGAAGGCGTACTTTGAGGACCGTTATGCCAGCTGGGAACACGACCAGATCCCTCCCTTCCACTACGGAACACACTACTCCACGTCTGCCTTCACTCTCAATTGGCTGATACGGGTGGTAAGTGGGTCGCAAACATACATCTTTACTGTGTGGGACTTATAACACAGAGTAAGAATTTACCAGAAGCGACAATAGATGATTTTTATGGCAAAACTTTCATACCACATAAAATCACTAAAAAAAGCTAAAACAAAATGGCAGTGAACACTATTTAACACTTACACCACTAACAATGTCCGCCATTTTGAATTAGTCTTGTGGTCACTGTCACTGTCATTTTGATAATATATGATGAGATTGACTGCCAGTCAAAACAAGTGGTTTTTAATTACCACCATAAAGCGGGTTAGAATTTGAATAGTAATGATATTATATATTGATCTTGATTGACTGACATTCCTTGTATGCGTATCCCCCCTCCCCCCTTGCAGGAACCATTCACCACCATGTTCCTGAACCTCCAAGGCGGAAAGTTTGACCACCCCAACCGGATTTTCTCATCGGTCGGTACGGCCTGGAAGAACTGCCAGAGGGACACCTCAGACGTCAAGGTAGGATATGATGTACCACACCTAACTTTGACCCTGACCCTGACTCTAACCCTAACTATAATTAATTAAGGCCACCAGAAGCTGGTGACTGTCTACTCATAAACGTCCAACAGAACTCCTCCTCTTGGTCTGACTTACCTTTTTTATCATATGTTTTTGTGTCTTCTGTGTTTATTGGCTGAAGAAGGGGAAGCCCGAAATGTTCCTGAATTTTTTTTACCCCCCTTTAGTTTTTCTTTACCCGAAGCGATACTATTATTGTTTTGCATTTGTTCTTTTTATTCAAGGTCAAAGTAGTTTATACTCCACCCGACCCTGACTAGAAACATAACCCTGATCTGGCCCCCAAAAGGCAATTTCGTCTCTACTTTGATTATTTTTTCTCCCCTTGACTCTTCATTTCTCTCACTTTATTTTCACACATTCCAATTCACTCTTGATGAAGAGTTGGGGATCCGTCTTTCCCAAGGAATTGATTCTAGAGATTTTTACGCCTGACTCTTTCTTCTCTATCAGCTTTTTCCCCAAACCCTTGGCTACTTGGCTACGCGGGTTGAGTGGTATGCTGCTTTCCCGGGGCTGCTATAAAGCGTTTAGAGCATGGTGATGATCGGTAATATGGGCTATTATATAAATGCCATTCATTATCATTACTTCCTCTTCTTTATATCCAGCTGTTTTGCCATTGACATCCTCTTCATACTCACGCTTGAACACGTTACCACCTCCATTCAATCTTGTTGTGCATCTCTCTTTCCCCAGGAACTGATCCCAGAGTTTTTCTGCCTGCCAGAGATGTTCACCAACACCAACAAGTACAACCTGGGCAAACAGGAAGACGACAGTCTGGTGGATGACGTAGAGTTGCCTCCCTGGGCCCAATCCCCCGAGGAATTCGTCCGCATCAACAAGATGGTAGGATGCAGTTGTTGTGGTCGTCCACTGTCTTGCCCCTTGGAGTGAAAATATTAGGATATAAGTTAATTAGCTTTAATGATTGGCAGCACATTTCAACCATTGAAGCAAATTTTAATTAACATACTCTATATTTTCACTCTTGTCGACACAGCTTCGGCAGATCATTATTTCTGTTGTCATATTTCTTACGTCATAGATTATTGGGAATTCAAATTATTGGACAGGATTGGTTTGGAAATGGGAAAGGTTTTGTTTGGTTGTAAAATTTTATTTTTTATTCTTATTTTGATTCCCCAATGGACTTTTTTGAATGCCTCTTTTTATTCACGTCTGTACAAAGAATTTCCTGTCTGAGATGAAAATAAAGTATTATCTTATCTCATATCTCTTGTGTTATTGAGATACTTGTATTTTTTTGTATTATTTTTTTTATATTTATTTATTTTCATGTGTGTTTACCTTCATTTTCAGCCCTTGAAAATCTCCATGTTTTTTGTTTTTTTCTCTCCCCTTCCTCATTCAGGCATTGGAATCTGAGTTTGTGTCGTGTCAAATCCATAACTGGATTGATCTCATCTTTGGATACAAACAAAGAGGTCAGGATTTTTACATAATTCATATGACACATGTCACTTTAAGTCAACGCGATTTAAAATCCATTCATTTAAAACTCCCAGTATAAATACAATGCTGCCAACTTTTGTATGCTTTTTTATAAAATTTAGTGTGAATTGTTACTTTTAAAAACTTAAGAACATTGAATAGTCATCGTTCATCAATCATAGTATTCAATTATAATATTTAACCTTTAACCTTTAAAAGATATTTATCAGACTCATTCATTGCCAACAAATGGATTATCTCATTGACAATATCAAGTTTACAGCCGTATAATGTTTTATTATAACTCTCTATGACTGATATGTTTTATTCCAGGACCGGAGGCTGTGAGGGCAACCAATATGTTTTATTACCTGACCTACGAAGGAAGTGTCAATCTGGACAGCATGACGGACACAGTCATGAAGCAGGTCAGGAAATATTTGTGTGTCTGTTATCGGTGTGGGTCTCTGGGTTTTGGGGCATAGACAGACAGGATACTTTACAGTTATTGTTTATCGAGTCCCCTTTATACCGCAAAAAGCAGTGTCGGGGCCAGCCATATGTCAAGCTCTGAAGGGTGCACATGACAAATGGAAGTAAATCCAAATTTCAATGAGGACTCACACCACTCATCACCTAACACATGGCTAGAAATACTCTGCATCAGGAATTAAAGACGAGCAGGTGATGAACCCACTACGCCGTACATTGTACAGTACAAGGCGGTATAGGGGATGCCGCTCAATAGGCGGGGACATTTCTCTGGGGACAGAGTTGTTTTGTTTTTTTATAGACAAAGTCCTCCTTATTTTGGAATTCAGCCACTTGATATGGACGTTGCGTGGCTCAATGAGGGGTGAAAATTAAACAAACTAGCTGGAGTAAAAAAATTATTATGCAAGTGATTTATTGTTGAATGTAAATTATTAACCTGTTAGGTGCTAACTGCTTGAGGATCAACACGTGAATGCATAAAATCTAAGGTGAGAACAACCGAATAATCTACCTACCCCTTAAAACTCCACTATAGGTGTATTTTTATTAAAAATTATATGTTTTTATCCATTTTGTTGATTATTTAATTAATGTCAATTTGTTGATATTTCTTCCAGGCCATTGAGAACCAGATTCGTAGTTTTGGTCAGACCCCGACCCAGCTATTGGCGGAACCCCACCCCCCAAGGAGTTCAGTCATGTCTCTTGTAAGTCTTGGCACACTCACTCTCTCTGTGTACTCTCTATTGTTATACATGTTATACACATTTATTGTTATCTCTTTCTAGTTGAATTTTTAGTTTTTTGTCAAATCATAACCATTCTGTTGTCATTTTAGACGTGTTTGACCTTAATTTGATTGTTATTATTGTAAGGGAATAGTTCGCTCTGTAGTCTCCACCACAATGCATGGTCCTCAGGTGATAAAAAAGTTGGGTTTTTTTTACTAGGTCAAGGGCTGTAACCCAGTATTTATTTACCCTATCATTCTTGATTGGAAATAAACTGGGTTCCCTCCCTTTCTGGGTGGAAAATAGCATTATAATCGTTTTATATATGTTTTTGTTTTTTGTTTAATACTCCCAAGAATTGACTTTTTGAATGCAACATATGGAAGGCTGTCTTATTTAAACCTGTAACATCTTGGCCAAATCGAGCCAGCTGTTGTTGCATTTTGAAGGGCTAATTAGCATTGTAAAAGTCAGGTTACATGAAAGAATAGTGCTGAATTATCATAGCTGGATGATGAAGATGGGAAAAAAACCACCTGACTTTAATTCTTTTTAAAAGAATGGCATCATTCATGTATTCGTGTACATCTCACCTTTCAATTTTGTACTGTAGTTGGATTTTGGATTTGCCTGTTACATTTGTGACCATGTGAAAGCCAATGAATCATCCAAAATGATTTGGGCCAAAATTTGACTGGAGACAGTTAAGCACCATACAGACAATAATGTGTTTTTGTAGACATTAATTTGTCCAGTAGTCTGTGTGAGTTGTAATCTCATGATGACCCATCGTGGGCCTTGTCAAATAGGCCGTCGCTATTTCACAATTCTTTATGACACATCAGATGTCCGTTTGAATTGAATGCAGCTCCATTCGTGGTTTGACTTTTAGAATCCAGCGTGAAGTGGCAGTAACCCACGATTACCCAATTGTACAAACAAAACTGTCAAAAGATAAATGTAAAAGTGTTTTATGTATGTTGTGTTTTACCTTTTTGTTTTGCCACTGTCACTGCCTAGCAATCAGCTGAGCCTTGAGCGGCGCAGTAAAAACTTATAGTTGAAGTAGCCACATGACGAGCCACCACAGAGCAGTGGGTGCTAGTTGCGAACGATCGTAAAGGTTTCAGTCACGTTGATTTTCTTTCATTCGGTCTATGCAAAATCGCTAGAGATGTGGCCACCTGAGCACAACTGATGACCACTCTGCCATCACTTGATCAAAGCTAGACAATTGTACCTGCCATTCCTCTGCTTGCTCTCTGTGTACTCACGTCTTGTTATGTCATGTCAGGTGTAGCATGCTTACTGTAATCATGTGTCATGAATAGATTGTAGAAATTGACCTGCGTGATATTTCCTGATTTTTGTAATTAATTACTCCAATATAGCATGCCCTGTCGCTTATGTCATATTGGTACAGGCCACTTTTTAGATGGGGTGATAAAAATTAAGAAAATGTTATTGTTTGGCTTCTCCTCTTCCGGCAATTTCTATCTCGATACTATCTAGCACCATGCAATTATCAAACTGATACCGTATTAATAACTGAAGGTACTTCTAACCCACAATCGGAATTAGATACTCATGTGTGCATTATAGGATCATCTCAAAACACCTAAAAATAATGACTATATCAATTTGATTGAACAAGAGTGACTGGAATGTGTGTTTGTTATTTGTGGCCTGTGTAGAAGTCTGCTTTGAGACATTCCTCTAGATAGGTGGCCAATGCTTTTGGCCTTGTCTAGGTAGGGGAGGGTCTTTGAACTATTCATAGGTTCCAAGGCTCCGTCCCCCAAATTCTGTCTCAGATGGACTTTCAACAAGAAGGGTTATCTTACAAAGGCCAATAGGCTTTTGAACTAAAATCTGTATAACTTTGTTGAAGCCTACTTTCCATCCAATTGCAATCAATGGCACCATATTTCCCTTTGATTTAATCTGTGTTTTGCTTCATGCATGCAATGCGATACATGTTATTATGTATTAATCTTGGCCTAAATCACACACCACTTCCTCTTTGCTTAGTTATATATTATCATTATCAGTATTTGGCAATCATCTTCCCTATCAAACCATCATTTTTTTCCAATGCTTACCTGTGCATTATTGTTTTTAAGAGCCAAAAGTTGATTGCATCCAAAGGTGACTAAATGGAAATAAACAGCTCTTGTTTTTTAAAAGACACATCAACCCTGTATTATTGGAGGTGTGGTGGCCGAGAGGTTAAGACATTGCACTAACCACGCAGATGGCAGTGGTTTGAGTCTGGATTTCGGCATTGTATTTTTTCCTTAGGCAAGAAAATTAACTCTTATTTCCTACATGGCGGCGCTGCACTGTGGTTGACGTCTGATTTATTTTGGTCTTTTTTTCTTCTTCTACATACGCCCTAAAAACAAAATGTCTTTGATGACAACAACAAAAATGGCAATTTTTATCCATCTTATCTTTTTTGTTTTTTTCACTCCCTCTATATCTCAATTGACATTGATAATGCTTGCCTATAACTTTGTTTTAATATTTACCATAAACATTTCGTTATTACTCATCGTCTCATCATGTTATTTTCTCTCCAGCTTTTGGAAAAAAATCAAGAAAAGCGAAGCATTCTAACCAAGGTTTTCACTCATTTTCATTTCATGTTTTAAAATTATTTTTTTCATTTTTTCACTCTGTCATCAATAATCAACTATTGCTACTCGACGTTTTTATCTCATTTTGTCTGCTTTGGAATAATCCCCCCCGCTTTTCGGTTTCTTTCATTTCACTTTGGCTTGCCGTCCAGATAAATGGTAGAATGTCAAATCGATCACTTCTTTTCAGGAGAAGCAAAAAACTTTGATTTAATAATGATGATTGCAATAATTCACTTTTAGAGCGCCAGAATCCACTTCTTAAATGCTTTAAGGCGCTTTACAATTTAAGATTTTGAAATATACAAACAATTTCACTATATTTACAAAATCCTCTATATATATCTTAGAGAAAAATAATACAGCTATCACTTTGGGATCAACGGGGGAAAAGGCTATAGATATATTTTTATTTTTATTTATGTTTTTGTGGAAAATTTGACATAGGACAGTTTTCCTGGACGGTGAAAATCTATAACATTTAGAGAGTCATTCATTCACCTTTGTAGATCTAACTCTCATGATAAGAATGTGATGAGATAAACATCCAGTAAAATTCTAAATGCAAATTGCACTTCATCATCATTGGTTTGCTGTGTGTAAAAGCAGTGGACTAAAATTGGCAACAACTAATTGTCATGATCAGTTTTTGTGGTAGTGCCTGTCTCATGTGTTCAGGTTGGAATGGATGCAGCAGTCATGACATGACATTCAAATGAAACAAACACTAAGATATGACTACAGCAGTCACGTCTAAAAAAATCAATTTTCCCAGATGATGATTTAGTTCCTGCATTGATCAATTTGGCTCTTGTGGGAATATTTCTTTCTTTGTACAAACAATGTGTAGCACTGCTATGATTCGAACCTGTGACTGTGATCTCACGATCTTGAAGCGGACTGCCTAACGATTTGGTCACTGACACCACATGTTAGACCCTGTTTAAGTATTTGAGTGGACAACTCCCATAGTTATAGAATGTTATAACAATTTGTCTGGCCCACTGTCCACTGAACAAAATCAGTCTGATCTTCAGAGGTAAAAAAAAAGTTTGTCGACCCCTGTCTAAAACCTTTTAAAACTGTTCATCCAATCTGATTATTAAGCGTGTGCGTGAGAAATTGTGGATTAACTAAACGGACACGACTGCCTGCACCAAGTGTGTGAATATTGTATTTGTGTGGATCGGATTGGCTGAGGGGTTTTGGTTTGTATTGTGATTTGCTGATGTTTGGTTTTGAATTGGGATGAGATTTATTGGCTAGTTTCATTCATTCATTCATTCATTCATTCATTCATTCATTCATTCATTCATTCATTCATTCATTCATTCATATCTTTCCTTTTATTCGACTCTTTTTGGGGGGTTTTTTTGTCTTTAGTTGATGTAAAGGTTTGACGATGAGGTTGACTCCTTCCAACATGAAAGTGAAATGAAGAATTATGCTGTAGTTTATGTAATGATGAATGGCATTCATATAGCGCTAAACGCTTTACAGTATAGCACATTTTTCCTGGGAACCTATTTCAAGTACTTACACCATCGTGTGATTCTGTCAAAGGGGAAACTGTAAATTTTTAAAAACATTTTGTACTGTCCATATTTGAATTTGGTAACTACAGTAGGCTTTTGATGACTTGACTACATAGGTAGATATTGACAAGATTAATTAATATGTAATGAAAAAAGATTAACACTGTGTTGATGGATCTAAAAAGCACATAAATTAGAAAAAAGGTTTAAATGGACAGTTTGGGAGGAAATAAGTTATTAATTATGATGATGATTTGTAAGAATTGTGATGCAGTTCAAGGAAAGTAGACATTCTTTGTATTCTATGATTTTATGAAAGGTGGTGAAAAGGAAGGGTTAGGGAAATCATAGATTTAGAATTTTAGGAACATATTATTTGTCTCATCGTCTACTCTTGGCCTTCTATTCTTTTCTTTTTTTTTCATTTTGAGGTTATTTGATGATGTCTGCATTTCAGCTTCAGATTATCATTTTCATTTTTTTAAATATTATTATTCGTTGATTTTGTTTACCCTCCTGATTTTGCTTGGAATTCATTTTTTTTGGAATGGGACATTGGGATTTTATGATATACATATATAAATATATATATATATGTATGTATATACACTCCTTTCTCTGTTATTATTTCTCTCACTTTCTCCACTTTCCCACTCTCTGCCTCTCTTTCTATTTCTCTCTTTTACTCTCAGTCTCACTACTATTTTCTCTCTCATTCATTATTATGAGAAGAATCAAAACTGTGACCAGGAAAATGGGTTGTAAGTGGGAGCTCCTGCTGGGATTTCCCTTTCCTGTTCTCTCATCTCAATCTGTTACTTTCCCTTATCATATAGGTATTATTATTGTCATTATTATTATTATTATTATTATTATTATTATTATTATTATTATTATTATTATTATTATTATTATTA
>JARDUL010052382.1:0-12250 GCA_030265205.1 Dirona pellucida | reverse complement strand
GAGGGAGAGGGAGAGGGAGAGGGAGAGGGAGAGGGAGAGGGAAGAGAGAGAGAGAGAGAGAGAGAGTAGTTGAATTCAAAATTGAAATGTATTGTCGATGTCTGTCCGGTTGGGATTAATTATTTTTTTCCACACACATATTTCAAATGGAAAACATTGTTTCAAACTGCTCAATAATAAATCTAAATGAATTTGATTCAGTTATATAATGCCCCCAATTAGATATAAACTCAACCTTTTTCTGTGAATTATTGAATTGCGTTTTTATGTTAAATCATTCAGCTTCCCATTCTTAAAATCCAGCAAATATTGATTTTTTAACTATTAAGAAGACAAGAAAACAATTTCTAAACTGACCAATAGAGCTGATTGTCATTTGATGAAAGTGTTTTTGGATTTTGATAACCAGGTGTACCAGCAAAGACAATATCAGAGCTCCATGGCAATGTTTTTGTCGAAAAGTGTGAGAAATGTACAAAACGTTATCAAAGACCGTACTACGTATGTGAAGATGTGTCTGACATGTACCTGGAGGAACTTGCAGACTATGGAAAGACTAATATTATTGCACCAAAGTTCATGAAGAAATGTGAAAAGTGTGAACTCTGTCACCGCACAGGTCGGAGGTGTGGTGATAAAGTAAGTGTTTAAAATAGACTTCCTTTAAGAAAAGTACAAGAGTTTTGTAACAGCATCCTTGTAATATAGGCATGATGTTTTGTTTCATTCGGCTTAGATTGGGTAGATAAGATTTTTTAAAGCACTTTATTCCACAAAGTCAGTCCTTACGAGTGTGGTGCTTATCCTGGTTTACGACATGTGAAGCATGTAAGGATTTTCTGCAATGTGATGGGAGGCAATGCTATTACAGATTATCTCAGCTGTGAGCTGGTACCCAATCTCTACTTCCAGTTTAAGTTAGAAAATCAGAGTAAAACATCTTGTTTGTCCAAAGATTAACATGTAATGCTGAAAATGGGACTCAAACCCATATCATTTACGTTGATGCGCAATGTTATCTTCTCAGCCATCATGCCTCCTAATTAGATAAGATAAAGATTGATTTATAGTCTGAATCCCTGTACAAGTACATGCTCTCAGACTGACAAACATCAATAACAGGGAAGCGATTCAGAGAATTTTATTTATTCTCCACTCTTAAAACTCTCAGTGGCGAGTGGTTAGGCTACTTGACTCTAGAATGAGAGGTCCTGAGTTCAAATCTCTCGACTCAGGTGTGAATGAGTACTCAGATCCATGAAGAGAAAGATATTGTCAGTATTGGAGTTGAGAAGGATATTGATTGACACCCTGTGGGAGGGGGGGGGGGGAGGGGGGTAAACAATGTAATGTCTGTGAGCCTATACATGTAAGAGGATACAGACTATAAAACAATCTTTATCTGTATCTTTTTTTTTGGTTGTTTTAACCATCACCAGCATTGTAAAGGATTCCTCATGGATACCATCATCAACTTTGGGGACAACTTGGAAGACGACATCCTTGACAAAGCCTACGAGGCGGCAGATTCATGTGATTTGATGGTGTGCTTGGGTACCACGTTGAAAGTGACCCCAGCCAATGAATTGGTAGATTACGTCAGGAATCCACAACGAATAGTTATTTGTAACAGGTAACAATGATGATGATAATGAAGACTTGTATTACGCTTACTTTTACCCAAGAGTGTACAGGGCACTTTACAGTACGGGCACGATATAGATATAATTTACATCCAAATTGTGTTTAGGTTGGTTTTACTTTTACAGGTTTGATTGATGTGTAGTGTAGGACAACCAAATAGCTATTATTTTCATTTCTTTTTTGACAATTTTAAGATGTTTTTAAGATGTTTTTATGCTAGATTTGTTTTAGATTGCTGCCTTCCCTGTTCTGTTTTAGAGTCTAGGTAATTGTTTATATATTCTGTATGTTTTTAAATTGTAAATCGCATTAGAAAATTTTTTGAAGTGGATTCTGGCGCTATTAAAATGAATTGATTATTATTAATATTATTATCTATAGAATCATGTCTATGGCAAAATGTCATGTAATTATTTCGAAAACATGAGGCTTAATTCTGAACAAAGAATATCCAAATACATGGCCTGACTCTGAAAATAGGAGCATGAAATAAATATTGTTCATAATTTGAATTTGAGTGAAATTTTTATTTTGAAAGGTTAATCAGAATTGAATCACTTATGATTAAAAATCTGCAGTCATGAATTCAAATGAATTCCCAAGTTTTGCATTAGTCAGAGCTATTGACACTCAAAGTCCATATCTTGTGGTACGACTCGAGAGCAAGTCATGATGGAGCGAGAGGACTTGCTGCTGCCTTCCCTGGTTAGGGGGTCAAGGGGGAGGGGTCACAAGGGGCAGGGAGCTGAGTGTTGCATTTTGGTAGAGTATCAAAGGGCGTAATAAGGTTGGTTTTAATCCTTTGGCAACTTTTGCGTCACTGGGGCGCGACGGTTTATATAAGTATTGATCCCCCATATCAAATCTCACACGCCATTCTATATTAATTATATAAATGCAATTATTTCTCTCAATGATATTTATCATGCTCTACACATTTTAAAGGAATTTATGTTTATATTATCTTTTC
The DNA here is from genome assembly GCA_030265205.1 of Dirona pellucida. Classification (NCBI taxonomy): domain Eukaryota; kingdom Metazoa; phylum Mollusca; class Gastropoda; order Nudibranchia; family Dironidae; genus Dirona; species Dirona pellucida. Next base: position 9,636 of record JARDUL010052382.1, on the reverse strand, counting down.
TTTCCTTTCGTTCTAAAGGCAACCAACAGATAAGGATAAAATTTGCCTGGGAAAAGACAAAAATGGAGACCCTCTGGGTGTGAGAGTATACGGAGACTGTGATGTGTTCATGAGATACTTGATGTCAAATTTACTTGGTAAAAAGCAGTTTGACGCTTTTGAAAAAAATCTGACAACTAAAGCAGAAGGTTATAATGATGTGCGCAAAATTACATCTTGAAAATGATGAGTTAGCTAATCAAAATTACTTACTTAGGTTATTACTGGAACTTTTAGCATTCAGTATCACACCAGTTGTTAAGATAGCCTTTATATTCACAAAAAAAATAAATAAATCAACGTTATATTTCTTGAACGGGTATTTAACCGGTGAAAATTTCAATTTCTAGGCTCAACATTTTCTTAAATTATTCAGTAATTGTCAATAGGACCTGATACTGTTTCTTATGAACCTAAAATATCCTATATTGTCTGTATGAACCGGTGACGCAGTGGTCAAGTTACTTGCCTTTGGTTTGAGAGGTCGCGGGTTTGAATCCCGATGGAAGCACTGGATTTGTTCTCAAGACCGTGATCCTGCTTTGCGGCACTGCACCACGGCTGATGGCTTGGTCATTCCGGTCTACCCTTGGAAGAGACCCTAAAGACAAATTTCCCCTCGGGATGAATAAAGGGAAATGATTTATTTCTATAATATATTTCATGGGAAGTCTGGCCTTGAGTCGCGCCAGGGGCTCTATAAACAGTCCTTACGTTAATTGATAAGACTTTTGTGCATACAGTGTACTACTACTACGTCATGTTTTGAGTAGAATTCAATGTTGAAGGATGTCAAATAGCATTGTTCCAAAATGTGCTAACAGTAAATAAGGGCGCTGAGCGCTGAGAAATTTTACATTGGGTTCCTGAAAACGAACTCACAACACACAATGGGTCCACAAACAAGGTTATTTTTGGGAAAGATTGTTTCTGTTTGTTTAATGAGAGCTGTAATAAAGGAAAAAGGAAAAGAAATCCATGGTCAATACAGAATGAAATGTCAGCAGTATAACAGAGATCCTTCCACAAGCTGTGATGTGGTTAAATATGTATCTTCACACACTCATACTCATACATAAAACAAACCTATTTTTACCTACCTACAATATCCTGTTGCCTTTATACACTATATAATCATATATAATGATATCTTTTTTGTATTGCCAGATATTTTTATTTTGTTGTGCAATATTATACTTTTATATTTATTTTTCTATTTTATCCCCTGTGGTTTTACAATATTTTTTACTTTTATTTTCACATTACGGAATGATCAATAAAAGCCTCAATAAAAACCTCCTTATCCTTCTTGCTGTGTTATTTGCTAGCTTCATGAAAATGAATGAATTTCCTTTATTCATCCCAGGGGAAAATTTGTCTTTAGAGTTTCTTCCGAGGGCAGACCGGAATAACCCAGGCGTCGGCCACAGTGCAGTGTCACAAAGTGGGATCAGGGTCTTGAGAAAAAATCCAGTGTTTCCACAGGGATTCGAACCCACAAACTCTCTAACCAAAGGCGAGGGACTTCAGCACTGCCCCATTTAAGAGTTCATTCTTTTTGTACAAGACAAATATATCAAATGCACACAGATATATGCATTAGTTTATTCTATACACCTACTTTGTTTGCTTGACTCATCTCCAGAAAAAAACCCCAAAATAGCAGATTACTAGAGATCATGAGTGTGGCGTTGGTAGTAGAGTGGTTAGGCTACTGTTGAGTCCTTGGTAAAGACTCTATACACATTTTTTAATCCTCCAACAGGAAAATAAAAAAAATGTGTTTAATAGTGGAAACACACAATTGTCTTATTTTTAAAAATCAAGATGTCTTTCAATCATTTGATTAATTCTTAAATCCCTTTATTCATCCCAGAGGGAAATTTGTCTTTATGGTCAATTCCGAAGGTAGACCGGAATAACCCAGGCGCCAACGGCAGTGCAGCGCTGCAAAGTAGGACCAAGGTCTTAGAAAAAATCCAGTGCCTCCACCAGGATTCAAACCCACAACGTCTCGAACTAAAGGCGAGTGAATGTGCCATCAGCTCCCCTGAATTTTGATAGAATCATACACACACATTCATGAAAGGAACCATAACATGCCTTGACCTGTCAAAGGTTAATTTCCAAAACAGAAAGAAATAACAGAAAATTGTTATATATTTTTTTTATTGAAGCTATTGCACATAATGATCATTCATATATACATAATAATATATATAATATGTATAATATATCCATTGTAACGTGTTGTGTAAAATGAAGGCATGATGCAAAGTGACTATCTCTGAAGCTTTTTTTTCCACACAAATAATTAAAGCACAGACACAATCAGAACATTAAAACCACCTTCCCTTTTGACAAATTGTACTAAAACTATAAAAAAACAAAAAACATACCCCTTAATACCACAAGGCAGTGTAGGGACCATCTCAATGTCCAGCACACAAGGTTAAAAGCATCTACATGCCAACCAAGACCCCAAACAAAAGGTTCAAATATGTACAAAAGTACTCAACTACAATGCATGGCTAAAAACGAAGCTGGAAAGTCTAGGGATAATGAATTTAAGATAACCGGGTGATCAGCCTCGTACCTCAAAGCATCTTTGTTAGCCATGAACAACATCTTGTTCAACGTTGCTCAGATTGACGGACTGACAAACAATATTTTCTGTTGCCCTAGAGTCAATCCATCTCATCTATACAAGAAACCAGTGGAATTTTGCTATATGGAGCCATTAACAGATGATACGTTAACTTGACGTGTGCAGCTAGTGAATGCCACCATGTTGTGAGTATAATTCAATGCAATATCTACTCAAAACATGACATAATTATAGAGATTCAATGGCTGCACACGTCTTATCATTTAGTGTAGTGTCTGTGTATACTATAAGACCCCTGGGCGTTGTACTAGCACTAAACATAAAAATGAAACCACTCCTCAACCAATAAGCTCTACATTTCTTATATCTCTGAAACAAATATTTTCAATACTGTAATATCATTGAACACATTTTTAAAAAGAGATAGACTTCAATACTTCATTTTAACATCCAGCGCTTCAAAGAATAAGATAAAATATAAAGGAAACAAGGAAAGTACAAATTGATCAGATAACCAATGAAGTGTAGGGTAAGAAAAACGGTGGCTGGTGGTAATTTAAAAGTTATATTTTTACACTGCAAATTATAATCGGGTGTTTGGTAGTAATAGTTTAATCATATCTGCAGTCAAATTTACAAAATTCTCAAATTTAAAATCCGAGCAACAGATACCCCCAATTATTCAGCTTGAAATAAACAAAAATTAAGGTGCTGCTCGATTTCAGATGACGATGGCCTACTACTACTCTACCGCCCCTCCTCCCTCTCTCTTCCACCTCCCACTTAACTTCACCTTCACCAAGAGCAATTTAAGCTCAAAGCCAACCAATATATCTTTATCATTTTGATGGTGTTATTAAAAGATAAATCACAGGGTGTCAAGAGGTTTTTCAACGTGGGCTAGCTTGCACCTTAACATAAAGATGAAAGATAAAGGTGGGTTTATAGTCCGTATCCCTGTACAATTACACAGGCTCACAGACTTTACATCATTCATACCCCAGCAGGCCATGCCATTCATTAACTCCCTGGGGAGCATACACAGTTGCAGTCTGTTAGGCTGCGTCACACTATCATACTGACAATATCTTTCTCTGAGTCGAGTCAGGAAAAAAACAAATATAAAGAGTCTTCACGAGGGACTCAACATCGGTAGCCTCAGCCAGGATTCGAATCCTGGATCTCAAAATCTCAAGGCGTGTAGCCTAATCACTGACGCCACATAAAAAAAGTATAGAAAATGGGCTGCAATCCTCCAATCCTTATAGGAAAAAAAAATTGTACGGTAGTCCTCTTAATACTGAGCCATTTCATTAAGATCAAAACAAAAGCTTCTAAAAATCCTTCTGACAAAGAAGAACAAATTTGTGACTTGAGATCAATGTTAATTAAAAGATAATTTGACTCATCCAGTTTGAGGTGGACTACTGCTCCTCATTTTTATTAACACTTTATGTATAAAACATTGTATGCATTCACAGATATGTTAAAGATGAAAGCACAAAATGTGGACACATAATAATAATAGGTATATCATCATACATTGCGCATACTGTAAGCCAAATAAAATACAAAAACAAAACAAAAATACTTGGAATGGATAATAGTAATAGTTTCATAGCGATGAATGTAAATATCACATACCTACCAACCCCTCAGAGACCAAATTTGGGACAAAACCAAACGAAATTCAGGAATTTGAAAAAATTACTAGAAAATAATAGAATTAAATTTGAAAACGAATTGGGATTTATATTTTTAAAAACACTGAAAAAATTATTTTTTTATAAGATTGTCAAATGAGGACCGGGACGGTTGGCAGGTTATGATATTATCAAAGGAAACGTACCAGGAGGATCATCATGGAAAATGCACGGGTTATGGTGGGGCTTCCAATAGGATATAAATCACCGGCCTCCTACACACAATGTCGCCACTACCTCAGCCGTTTCCTTTTTTCCCCCGATTGCTAGCTTCTGGTGACTTTGAAGATCATTAATGAATGACGGAATGGCATTTATCTACAAACCATAACTGTGCTTTAACTTTAAGTCTAAGTACTTTTCAGTGGGGCACATTTGCCCCGGGAAAGCAATGGATCACTCAACACTTAAAACGCCACACAAAGGCAAGACAGCAATCAAGGGAACCATTGTAGTATTTCATTCAACCACAAGCCAGCTTTAATAAAAAAAACTTGCACTTGAATCACTATAATATATTTCTAAGCAATAAAATCGTTTGGGGGGGGTAAACATATAATACATCTTGGGTTCGCATTGATACTGTTGATTCTCAAATATCAGATACATCGCATATCGGATTATGATACTTTAAATATGATTGTAATTACTCAAAGATCGTTTATTTACAGATCACACATTCATGACATTATACTACAAGGCACTAAAATATATACAAGTAATATTCTCAGGAATTATACCTTTTCATTATTTTTTTTTAAAATTATACGTAGCTGCCAAGTTTTGGAGATTCAAATACAGATGTTGTCATCATAGCCCACAAAAAAGTCATAAAGCAAATGACATAATATCAGAACTATAACTACAACCTTTCTGAGAGTGTAGAGTGAAGTGTGTGGCTTACTTCTTCCCATTTGACTTGGGATCTTGTTAATTCTATGGTTTTAACTTACACTTCATACTTGTCAAAGACATCTATACGTTGAAATCCAAAAATTAGCTCTGTATCTGTATCTGTATCATTACGTCAAATATTCCAATTCTGGCATATCATTGATGGGTGACTGTGTGTATTAGTGAATATATGACACATGCTTCTTGGCAGCTAACATGGAATTTACAAATCCAATAGTCACAATTGGTAGTTGGTACATTATTACGCAGGGATGGAAATCGCACATAGTTTCTCTGATTTAAGATTTTTAACAAATATTCAACATCAGAAAAGATCTGAAAGACTTACCTTCGTTTCCACAACCAAAACTATATGGTTTTATTCGTCCCTGCTTTGTTTTTCACTTATACCCTGATTATGAATGAGTTGCTCTCATTTATTGTACAATGTAGCAGAAAGAAACAAAATCTCGACTGTGGTATGCTGGACACTGGTCTAGCATTCCTTGAGACTAAAATTATTTTACACAAATGCTCAGAGTGACCAAAATCTGAATTGTACTTAAATAGGCATGAGTTTGAATCCAAGCACTTGTGATATGCTTGGTCTGGATTCATGCTTATTTCTATTTTTTTCATGCATATACGTATGTATATTTATTTTATAAGAAACACCATATCTGTGTGATATAACAATAACATTATCATGAGTTGCAGTCAGTGATCAGATTAACAATAAATCTCACTTCACATACAAAAGGTCAGACAAGATGGAAGTAAAGAAGAACTTTGTTGAATAATAACATGTACACATCTAAAACTAAAAGAACAGGCCCATATTTGTGTCTGCGGTAATCTTTCAAATACTGCACTCCAATTATTTAGAAAGCAATAATGTTTACCATTTGTTTCAGAGACTGATTGGTCATATTCATCTGAACTGTTAAACCTGTTAATGATTTCATATAAATTCAATTCTAAGTCTGTGCTGATGCCTTCTATATTCACTCGGATAAACTTAACGAACTGGAAATATGGGTAAGCATTCATAAAGTGATATGCACAATAACTAGCAAGGATTACAATAGTACGCATTTCAATTTCACTTCTTGTGAATCAATCTGACTTGTGACATTATGGATGCCTTGCAGAAGGCGTGCATAAAAAAAACTCCAAACATAATGTTATTGAACACATTAAGGCAAAAATGACAATGAAGAAAACTTGTGAAAGGAACTCTGGACTCAACCCACCGGTCAATTTTAAAATCTTCATATTTTTCTATCAAAGTCTTCCTGACACCCTGTTATTGATGACTAATACTAAACAAAATATGTTTATAGTCAGTATCCCTGTTCAAGAACAGACTTACAGATTTTATATTGTGTATAATCCTTAGCAAATAAACATCTTACTGACAAACATGATTCATGGGAATAATATGATAATATAAATTTAACAAAGTTCTCTGTCAGAGTCAAAGGAATGCAAAAAAAGATTAACGGCATAGCTTCAAGTGCAAACAACTTACAATTAAAAGAACGTTTCGGGTTGATGGGACCAGAATTGCATATTCTGATCTATGTCTTTAAGTAGACCAGCAGAAAAAAATATCTAAAAAAAAATAAATTAAAAAAATCCTTCAGAGCCTTGAGGCCCATAGAGCCGGTGCTTATCCCGGTTTCCGTAGCGTGAAGCAGTCAGAGGGACAATGCCACATTCTGGATAGGATGCTGGTATATCGCAGATTCCTTCCCCCGCTGTAAGCCATGGTAATTGAGAGTCTGATGTCCTAACCACTCCGCCATCTCTCCAGCTGAGTCCTACCTACAAACGTTGAACAGAGCAAATGCCTCTGGTTCCAGATACCCATTTTTGCTTGTTTGCTTTTATTACACCTGAAGCTGTAACATCATCTTTTTTTTTCATTGCATTTATTTGGCTCGATAGCTTTCAGCAGCCCTCAATACTCTACTTCAATCAAATCAGCTGGTAAAGTGAGTGCAGTGAAAGAAATTTAAAAAAAAGTGCAAAAGGCTTCAACATGAAATGCATTGGTGTTTTCAAATGATAAGTTATTACATGAACGCACAACAAACTTACCTCTTAGTACCAATAAATTTATCATGCTGTTAAATTACATTATATGACATGGAACGAGAAATATATACGCAGATAAAAATATTTTCAACAATGGAATCCCACTTTATAATCTATCTATCTATCTGTGTCCCTTAGTCTGTTGGACCATAGGGGCACCACATGACCTGACCACCAAACTACGCCATTGCTCTCGCTCCTCTGCCCTCCTCACAGCCTCGCTCAACCGAAGGCCCGTCCACTCCCAGATGTTGTCCTCCCATCTTTTCCTTTGCCTGCCTAACTTTATAATAATACACCTTAAATTATGATAACATGGTGATTATAATTATAATAATATATCTTTATATAATAAATACATTGTTTCATTTTGTACAAAAGTCATGATTTAACACATTTTAATCACAGACACCACACACACGCATACACACCAGCTTTACAAACTATTCATTCTTCTGTCCTCATCAATACCTTTTACAATAATAATTGATAATTAATTCTCTTTTATGACGCCAGAATCCACACGTCTACTATACCTGTTAGATGGGCGTTAGGATTAAGTCTGCCCCTCCCCCCCCCCCTCTTCATTCTAATCCAATGATGAGCATAAAGCTGGAAACTCTATGGATCAAGAATCAAAAGAGAGGCTGGTGATCAGCCCATCTTCGGTAATGGCCTACTCATCTCAATGTCTGCAACTACTGTGGGTTCTCTCTAATATGCCAAATGCAGACGTGGGACCTCCTGTTTTTCATCTCAAAGGTAGTTCCTACCTATGGACCATTATTGAGTTTCTATCGATTTCGTTTCTAGGAATCCAGCGTAAAAAAATTGCCATTACTTGGATGTATCTAGTGCACACTTCAAACTAAGCCATTTTTGCCCATTAAAAAAGGCTTAAACTGTTACAAACGATAAATTAGTTACACTTTACAGACAGTTGAAACAGATTTTCACTTTAACTGGAACCCTTATGCCAATCACCATTTTCGTTCCTTTGTCAATAGTAAAACACAATTCTTATGATTGGAATCAGATGTAACAGAAACATAAATGTGGAACACCCCGATATAATCCTGCTATATATGTATATACAGGTGTTGTTGTACGTTGACAACGGGAATAAAAACACCTCATAATTGCAGAAACAAAACAAAAAAAAGTTCACGTTTGGATCTGTGTATCACAGTCAATGAATACATATTATATAAATGATATTTTGTTCATCTCTTGGAGTTCTCGAACATCAAAGATTTTTATTTACTTTCACTCTCTGGTTGAGAAAAAAATTTATCCACCCTAGATTGTTTTTGGTTTTTTTCCATTATGAACCTGCCTGCAAAGTTCGATAGATAGATTATATTTCATCCATAGGGTAGAAAAACAATCTGTCTAAAACCATCTAGCACTTAAGTTATTGTTATCTTGAATTTTCGTCTTTTTTTTTTCACTTCACACGAAAGTCACATTTCCACAGCATTTCATTCTCAGGAGTCATGACACTATTTCCCAGGACTAGATGGTTTTGTAAACGAAGAGGTTGAAGATCCTAGAGATCTCGAGTCTGGCAACTTCAATTCAAATCCGGATCCTGTTGAACAAAAGAAAAAAAGAAAAGAAAAGTGAAATGAGTATAATAATATTCTATTGATATTATATATCATGTTCTCTTCTGCTTACTAAGAACATCAAAACGCCTAAATTAGAACCAACTAACATAATCTTCAAAATCATCATACCCACTAAAATAAAAAAGCGAGTGTGAAGCAATCATTAAAATCAAATCATCTTACTTTGATAATTTACCAAATACATTTAAAAAAATGGAATTTCCCATCAATGATGCCCCAAAGAGGTAAGAACTATTGTGTGCCATGAAAAAAAAACAACCCCAAAAGAAGAAGTTGTTGGGATGACTAAAACGTAGCAACCCATCACACTATAACATAATAATAAAAGATATAATTAATTTCATGATGGTGTTACCCCTTTGATTCAGATTGCGTAGATCTGCCATTTCATGTTTAAGGCGAAGACGTAGGATAAACTGGAGGAGATCATTCCTGGAGAAATAAAAAGTAATGAAAGTAAAAGGTAGAGTACAAGACAAAATAGTGACACACTTATATCAATTACTAATGTTACCACGTACAATTTTGAGAGCAGATAATCAAGTCCAAATGCACCACTTTCCTTGGGCTGATGAACCCCAACACAGGGTTCCCACACAATTCTAAAATTTCTGTTCCCTGATTTTCCCTGATGCCAAAATGTTCATATTCTGGACAAAAA